>OVBE01000179.1:0-62489 GCA_900406425.1 Iberis pinnata
ATATATATACAAATCGATAAAACATTCTTCATCAAAATACGGGTTTCTACACCTTCCATGTCTTTTTCTATAGCCGAAGATACTCTTTTCCGACTTAGTGCTTCGCGACCAGATTAATTTTGCCTGGATGGTAGGCAATATCTAGGTTAAAATCAGCCAGCCACCAACTCCATCCAACGCCTCAACCTTAGATTTAACTCCAGTTTAGTGAAAATATATTTGAGGATCTTGTGGTCTGTGAATACTTGGACCTTCCCACCGTAAAGATAAAATCGCCAGATCTTTAAGGCAAACACTACTGCTGCCATCTGAAAGTCGTGTATTGGATAGTTTCCTTCATGATTTCTTAACTATCTTGATGCATAAGCTATCACTTTCCCTTGTTGTATGAGTACACAACCCAAGCCAACTCTTGATGCATCAGTATAAACCATGAATGGTTCATCCGGTATCAACAATGCCAACACTATAGTACTTGTTAGCATTTCCTTTCCAGAAGCTTTCCTCGCACTCTTTTGTCCGAAAAAATGGAACATCCTTTCTAGTTAACGTAGTCATTGACTGAGTCATGTTAGCAAAGCCTTTGACAAACTGTTTCTAGTATCCAGCTAAACCCAAGAAACTCCTGATTTCCGAGGCGTTATGCGGTCTTGGTCAGTCCTTGATGGCCTTGATCTTTTCTAGATCCACTGATACTCCCTTTTCCGACACCATATGGCCTAGGAATCCAATTTCCCTTTTCCAGAAATTGCATGTGCTCAATTTAGCATACAAACGATGCTCCCTAAATCGATTCATTACCACCCTTATGTGATTTCCATGCTCTTCCCGGGTCATAGGATAAACAAGGTTGTAATCAATGAAGATGATGAAAAACTCATCTAAAAAATCCCTAAAGACGCCATTCATGAGCTTCATGAAGGCACCTGGTGCGTTTTTCAACCAAAACGAGATGACCACGAACTCAAAGTGACCATACATTATCCTAAAGGCGGTCTTTATTATGTCTTCTTCCTTAATAGGAATTTGATGGTATCCTGATGCAAGGTCTATCTTCGAGAACCATGTTTCACTTCTTAATTGATCTAACAGCTCATCAATTCGCGGTACTGGATACTTGTTCTTGATAGTCACCATGTTAAGTCCATGGTAATCGATGCACAGTCTGAAACTGTCATCTTCCTTCTTTACAAATAGAACTGGTGCGCCCCAAGGTGAACTACTTGGCTGCATGATAGTAGGATTTTGATCCTATATGGGCTATCAATCAACCCATCGTTGTAGTATGGGTTTTTATGTCAATCCATAATGGGAGCATACTAAGCAATGTGGATGTATTGGATGCTTTAAAGTCAAGCTGATGTTAAAAGGGGTTTTGGAAGCTAAAAGGTCCTAAGTGCAATGAAAGTAAAAAGCATAAAAACAGAGAAAGGCTTTAAATATTTTTGGATGCAAAACAGAGTAAAAGCAAGAAAAGGTAAAATGTGCAATCAAGGTAAAGTCGTTCCTGAGGAAAAAGGGTAATTGACTTGGGAATCCATCCTAGGCTACCTAAGTACCTAACATACCTCAGACAATGAGCTGACCCCTAGATAGTAGCTCTACTAACAATCAATTCCAATGTCTTGGCAATCAATCTCAAGCAAAGCAATCACATACTCAAATGTCGTCATAGACGGCAACTACCTTGCAGGCATTAACCTCTACTACTCTAGCTAACTCGTTTCCCAAATCTATTCACAGAGAAGGGGAAACAAATCTCTGGAACCTCCTAGGTCCGGTCACCTCCAAATAATCACCTCTCGGTGTTGTAGGGCCTAACGGCGGGCCTCTGTCCCTCTCGGGTAGAAGTGCAATCAGCATTAAGCTGAGAAGGTCCAGAAGGGATCTAACAACCAAACAACTTAGGCACCTAAGCAAACCCAGAACATCAACCCTTGTCTACCACCATCGTCAGAAACTTGGATGACTACTCACTACCCATGGGAGTAGAAGCAGTTGAAACAACAAACGAAACTTCAAACCTAAACATGCAAATCTATGAAGAACAGCAAGAACACAAACCCAGATATGAAGAACAGAAATGAAAAAGTAAGCTAAGGAAGGGATTAAAAACTTAAAACAAAAATCAAGATGCACAAACTAAACAAACAACCTAAAGCTAAGCAAGGAATAAAAGTAAAAACAGAAGATTAACTTAAAACTCGAAAGAAATTTGGTTTTTGCACCAAGAACATGAAGAACAAACTAAGAAATGAAAACTTAAGACAAAAACCTAAAAAGGAAAGAAAAACTAAAAACTTGTGCAAATGGAGGCGAATTAGGGCTTTTATAGTGTTCAAAGAAAAACCCTAATTCGCACTAAAGACAAAATGCTAATCATTGTCTTGGATCTTGGGCCTTGCTTCAGGTGGTATCCAGATTCGAGTTAGTCGGGTCGGAGCGTGTTTGCCTTCGTGTGGTTGAGTGCACAATCGATCCGGACTAAAAGGTGCTTGCTTGGGATCAATCCAGCTTCGTTTCGTCCAAACTTCGTCTGAGGTTGGGATCGATCCCGGCATTGAGTGCCTGAGATCGATCCCAACACAAGTGAGATCGATCTCGTATGTTGTCTTCTTAGTCCTGCTTCGTCTTCATGTACTTCCTTGGCTTCGTTTGAGACTTCACCAGAAACATTGAAAGCATGAAAGGGGGATCGATCTAAATTGCCTGCGGGATCGATCTGGTTTCGTTGCGGGACTGATCTGGAGTGTTGTTGGGATCGATATGCATAGTGTTGGGATTGATCCCGAAAGTGCTGAGTGGGATCGATCCTGTTTCGTTACCGAATTGCCTGAGATCGATCCTGCATTAAGTTGGGATCGATCCTGCCAGTGCTCAGAGGTAAGTTCAGTCAATTCCATGTTGAGTGCTGATTGCTAAGTGCTTCTTTTATGAAATTTCTCAAATCCTTCCCAAAAACACCTGAAAGTCTTGAAAAACCTCCAAAATGCGTGCATATGCAAATTCTAATGCAAAATTCCTAAAAACACTAAACTTAGTGAAATCAACCATAAATGTGATGTATGCACGCTTTTAGACCTCAGAATTGATGCTAATTGATAAGTAAAATCCATGAAAATTCAGAGTCATCACTACACAAACCCTTTTCCCACCAGTTCACTTAACTACTTCTTAAGCTCTCCTAGTGCCATCCGGTAAGGCGCTTTGGACAATGGCGTTGTCCCTGGTTCAAGCTCAATAGTGAACATATTATCTCTATGCAGTGTTAAACCAGTCAGTGCTTCGAACACATCCTCAAACTCTTGCACCACTAGAATGTTCTCCAACTTCACATATGGTCCAACTTCCACAGTCTGGATAGTTGCTAAGTACGCCTCACAACCTTTGTTGATCAACTTCTCCGTTTATATCACTGAAATCACAAGACTTCCACTTGTTGGATGTATTTCTTGATACTCCAACATTTCCTCATCAGTTTTGAACTTCACCCTGCCTCGATGACAGTCTAGATGCGCCTTGTGATTTTTCAGCCAGTCTATCCCAAAAATTACATCATATGACTTCACCGAGAGAAAAATCAGATCGGCTGGAAGGATGAACCGATCTATCACCACTTGTACGTTTAGTACCTTTCCAAATGTTTCAATGATTTGGTCTCCTGCAGTCTTAACCAAAACATGCTCATAATCAGATTCCTTCTGAAACCCACCTAGACTAACTAGATCGGGACTCACAAAACAGCGAGTCGCTCTCGAATCAAATAGTACATGGGTTGCCATATCGCCCACGTGTATAGTCCCTACACATCCATCCGGAATGTTAAGGTTCCATTCAATTTATTTCAAGCACATTCTTAACTTACAGATTTATAAAGATGAGTAATAAGACTCACCAGTGATCGGCTTAACGGTTGTACTCAGTCCCACCTCTTCCTCAACCATCGAGTACACCCTAGAGATTATGGCTTGCCTTTTAGGTGGTGGTGGCAGACCGTCATTTTTCGGGTTCTCAGTATGCGACACCAACTTGGGACAATATGGTTTGATGTGTCATGTTTCCTCGCAATGATAGCACACCTTTGGAGCATTCTCCTTCCCATGAATCGCCGACTTAGGATCCTTTTTTGGGCAGTCTTAGACTTGATGGTTCAGACTTCCGCACTGATGACACGCCTTAGACCCAACCCAACATTCACCACCGTGACCCTTTCCACTTCTAGGGCAAGGTTTCTTTCCATTGAACTTGCCTGATCCTCCAAACTTTTCGAACTTCCTCTTCATACTTCCAAAGTTGTTCACAATAGGACCGTGCATAACGATCACTTCTTTACCCAACATGTTTGCTCATTCATCCTAACTTCAAGCATTGCAACCTTTTCAACCAACTGCCCGAGATAAAAAAAAGTTTCGAGCCATGCAATGGTTCTTGTTTTCAATCCTAAGTTTCCTCATGAATTGACGAACTTGGACCTTCTCATCGTCTAATTCACGTCCCTTATACTTTCTATGATGGTTAAACCCTGCCTCATACTCACGCATACTCTTTGTGCCTTGGTGAAACTCTTGTGCTATAATTAACAACATGGTCTCAAGACCCACTAGAGCACCATTAGATCCAACATTTGCAGCACCAGGGGCATTCGCATTAACCCCCAACATTCACATTTGCCACAGTGTTTCCTGGATTCTCTGGATGATTCTTGGAGTTCTCATCCCGACAGTAGCTTGTCTCTTACCACAATTGCTTTTCCATATGCAAAGAGATTTCATTCTTAAGTTTGCCATATGACCAAATTTTCCACACACACAAATGGCAGTGAGAAGTCTTACCGCGGTCAAGGTAACATGAAAGATGGATTTAACCCAATAACCCATAAATCCTAAAAACGTAATTCCTCTAATACCAATTTACAACACCCCCAACCTAAATTTCCTAACCAAATGGCTCACCAATTGGAAATCTAAACGGTGACATGCTTTAGAGGTTTTCTATACTTACCTAATTTTTAGACATTCTCAATTATTTATAAGTTCTTTTCATACATAGCCGTTTTCATGCATATTTCTATTTCTTTCCGAGTTCTTAAACATAATACATGATTTCCATATATAGATTCAACGAGTTCTCAATACAATTCCATTTTGCTATAAGCTATTACATTGAAATTGAAACTCCTAAATTAAATTTACCCAACAGTCTATATATAATACATCCACCATTCTTCCATTATGCTTGCCTTGATTCCGTGAGTTTTCTCGCTTCTTAGCATCACCTGCGACCACAAAGGAGACATATGAAACGCTATTTCTTAGTGAATACAGTTTAATCCGCACTTAACCACAGTAATCAGATTAGTTCCCTTAGAACTTTCAGTACAGTTTAATCAGTTTTAAGGCAGCAGTTTCAATTAGACTGTTCTGATCATCCGGATTCACCCAAATCGATCACCAATCTAACGCAATACAGTTAATGCTTTATCAATTCGGCACTTAAGCCCAGTCCTCGGTATTATGCCATTTTAGTACAGTTTTTGGCATCACACAACCATTTTAGTTAGTTTTCACGGCATCCTTTCCGTAACAGTTTATGATCTGGTCATTATAACCATCCATATCATGCATACATAGCCACAAAGGTTATCAAACTAGAAAAAACGGCACTCATGGCCTTAGCCAATCATGTAGAAAGTCTAGACATTTCAGTAATCGCAATCACCTTAGAAGCTAAACAATTCTGACTGATTCCTCCGGTTAAGCGGACTAATTGGCTCACGAACAGACTGATCCTTTGCCTTCTCGATCAATTTACGGACTGATAGTTCAACAACTAGATTTTCTCTTACTACTGGAATTTCTCTCACGACTGGAAATTTCTCTATCAATCGAATGATAACTCGCTCGAAAGAGATGAATAATCCAGAGGGTCAATATTTATAAGCATTATGATGATTTTCATGCGAGCCAACTTCTCCAATAATCGTCTAATCATCTCATTCCAACTCAGCATGCATAATTTTCCTTCAGACAATCGCTCAAGCACATTACTTCCAATAACCGCCCACAATCTCGTGCATTTGCAAGGCTAGATAACTGCTTATGCGCGCATTTCCTTGCAAACGTGTCCGATCAAATGGTGAAGTTGGTGAGAAAGTTGGTGGAAACCGGTCGGAGTCGGAAAAGATTGATCGGATTTCCATCCTTATCACATAGCTTTGATCAATCCTTGACTGAACTAGCCTAAACACATTCAGATTCCCATTTGATCAAGATCTAAGTCGTGATCTTATCCTTCGATCTTCCTTGATTGATCTTCCTATTCGGTCCAAAGATGCTTGTCAAGCATCCCAACCATGTTTCCTCTGCATGGTCTTAGGGGGGTTTCATCATCATGCGGTCCAACCAACCAGTCCATCTAGTTACTCAACTACACTCACCCCCTATATAGCCCTTATGACATTTTCAGACTTCCACCAGTATACATTCCCTATGCTTCAAGAACCACTGTCTATTTAATTATTAATTATAAAATTAATATAAATAAGCTTAACTGGAAGTTCGATCAAACCATGCATCTTTTGCCAAACTAACTTAGGAAATATGCATTACTTAGGAATTTTTCCGAATTTTTTCCATCTCTATGATTTTAACCTCTTAGTTTTCAGATTTCATTGTTTGGCTCGGCCATACGTTCCACACTTAGTGGTTCATGGGCGCTACACATAGCCCCTACAATGATTAAAGGATATAACCCACAATTTTTATGATCAGGGAAATGCCCCTATAATGATCAAGGGCTTATAGCCCACGAATTTTTATGATCAGGAATAACACCTCTATAATGATCAAGTGGACATTTCCTAGTTTATTTTATGATCGAGGGGCATAGTGTAACGTCCGTGAACCAAAATCAAGGCCGGGATGGCCGGATCAGAACATAAAAATCGGAAACAAAGAGGTTAAATCCGTATGTTGGGGAAATTTTTGGAAAACTGCTAACTAAAGCAAATCAGTTCGGGAATATGCTAAGTTTATGAATTGTTCCTCGACTGGTTCGTGAAAGTATGCATCATTTGAATGAGTTCCAGTCAATGTCTATTTATTATTAATTTTTATAATTAATAATTAAATAGGCAGTGACTCCTCAAACACATGTAATGTATACTAGTGGAATTCTGAAAATTGTCACTCGTGTATTATAGGGGGTGGGTGTAGTTGATCACTAGACCGGTTGGGTTGTATGGACCGAATGATGCTTTAATTCCCTTAGACCATTGTTGGGCAAGATGGTTGGGATGCTTGACAAGCATCTTTGGACCATTTTGGGAAGATCGATCAAGATTTATCGAATATCGAAGATCAGATCATGACTTAGATCATATCAAGTGGGAATCCGATTGTATTTGGGTGAGTTCAGTCAAGGATTGAGCTAAAACCATGCGATCAAGTAGAAATCCGGTCAAAAGTTGAGTTAAACTGGATAGTTGAGATGATTCCGAGAATTTCGGAAGTTGGTCGGTGGTTGGTGGAAGTTGGTAACATGGTTGCTGAGAACTGGTCGGATCCAAACATGATGGTCAGATTCAGACAAGGCAGTTACGACTGTCGAGTTTCAGATATGGCATTTATGCTTATCAACATATATGTCTGTCGGACCATGCGTGTGCAAGTGATCACGCGCGCGGGAGCGGTTACTGGCTTGACTGATGCGCAAAACCGTGGGTGGTTATGCGAGATAATGCGCCAAAGCGGTTTTCTGAAGAATGCTGCGGATTGATGAGTTGGCATGTTCTGATTGGACGGTTGAAGGAGCGGTTGGCTCGACTGAAAACCGCCATATCGCCTATAAATATGAATTGAACGGCTCATTTCACCTCTTTGGGCGAGTAAACTATCTTTGAGAGAGAAAGTTCAGCATAGAGAGAGAAAGTCGAGCAAAGTGCGACCAGTTCGTGAGTTGGCCGAGAAGGAGCGGAATCAGTTAGTCCGTGTGCCGATCAAACCGCAGAAACCGAAGCATCCAGTCAATTCATCTAAATCGTTAAGGTAAGTGCGTGTACTGAACATATAGATTTTCTATGTGATTTTCTAAGGCGATGTAAGCCGTTTATTGTTTTTATAGCCTTTGTGGCTAAGTATGCATGATATAGGTATATAATGACTGGATCATGACTGTTAAGGCAATGATGCCGAAAAACTTATTGAAATGGTCGTGTGATGCTGAAATGTACTGAAATGGCTTAAGAGCCGAACTGATAAAGCGTAGTGGACTAGAATGGTGATTGATCTGGGTGAATACGGATGGTCAGTACAGTCTAGTCGAACTGTGGGTTAGACTGGTGATGCATTTGGGTGAATCCGGATGATCAGGACAGTCTAATTCGAACTGTTAAGTAAAAACTGAGTTAAACTGTGATGAAAAGTTCTAAAGGAACAAATCTGTACTGTTGGCTAAGTGTTGCAGATTAAACCGTACTCACTAAGCAATAACATTGCTTATACCTCCTTTGTGGTCGCAGGTTATGGTAAGGAGTGAGACAACTCGTGGAATCAAGGCAAAGGAAGGGAAAGATGGATGGATGTATATACTGTTTGGATAAATTTGACTTAAGAGTTAATGCAATGTAAGAACTTATTTAGCAAGACTGAAATTGTATTAAACTCGTTTAATCTATCAATGAATGCATGTTTTTATGTTAAGACAACTAAAAGAAATATAAAATGCATGTAAAACGACTAAGTAAAGAAATAACTTATAAAGAATTGAAAAATGCTAAAAAAACGGCTAAGTATAGAAAACCTCTAATGCATGTCACTTCTTGGATTAACCGAGTATTGAATCGGACCAGTTAGGAAAATCGAGTTGGGGTGTTGCACATAGCCCTTATAACAATCAAAGGGACTTAGCCTAGGAAGAGACAAAAACCTTTCATTATGAAAATAAAATTCATAAATTTAAATTTAAATAAATTCAACATATATTAGCTTTTATCTTAAACGTTTAGTAGCGTCAGGCATTTGATCGAGTATAAAGACGCTCGTACTGGATGTATAAATATTATTATATTCTATTTTATGTGTATTTGGTGTTTGAATTTTTTTTTTTTTTTTTATGGTGTCACGAGAAAAAGAGTGTATACAAAGTTTCTGGAAAAAAATATGTATTATTTATGCTGTTTTTACATATATTTCTAATAATTTAAATAGTGGATCACTATTTATTATAAGACACTAATGATGCAATTAAAATGGCAAGTATGATAATCAGGGACAGATACACTATGGTGCAATTGGGTACAATTGAATCATATAAAATTTTTTTTTCCAAATAATTATTATAAAGTTTCTAAATATAAGCTTAGAAAATATTAAATATAAATCTAATTAAATTATAAATTTAACACCAATCCAATTTAGTTTTAATTCTATTGCACTAATATATGTTTGTTGGTTCCAATTAGTTAAAATTTATAAAACCTAAAAATAATTTTAAAAATTTATTTGACCCCATTAAACAAATTTTATGGATCACATCAATGATAATTATAATTATAATATATTATAAGAACCCTTAAAGTTATGTGAGCAAAATTTGTTCGTATCTAAAAATGGCCACTTTTGAATTTGCCCAGGTAACCGGTTTTAGAGGGTTTTACATCAAATTAAACCGGGTGGGACGAAACCCTTAGTTCTGCACTTCTGCTACAAAGCTCTTCCTACCAAACCCAGTCTAGACTTACTTACTTACCATGGCGGCTACGACGACTCCAGGGTTTGTTTTGCCGACTGGTTCATCTCTCCGTCGCGGTGGATTTAGGGTTTCGGTCATACGATGCTCCGCTTCTCCTCTCACTTCTTCGATTGGTGAATTCAGCTTTCACTTCTCCCATTTCCAGGCGTAGATAGGTCTTTAGATTCTCACAGCTTTAAATTAGTACCCATTTTGTTTAATTTTTAGGTCTTGTGGAGAAACCTTGGAGTTCATATAATGCTAAGCTTGTGTTAGAAGACGGTTCAATCTGGCCAGCTAAGTCCTTTGGTGCTTCTGGAACTCGTGTTGCAGAATTGGTGTTTAACACCTCATTGACAGGGTGAGATTTGCTCTTTCTGTTTCTATCAAGGATTCTTAATTCAAGCTTACTGGTGTTTCTGTTTGTCTTTTTGAAGGTATCAAGAAATTCTGACTGATCCTAGTTATGCCGGGCAATTTGTGCTAATGACAAACCCACAAATTGGTAACACCGGTGTGAATCTCGGTAAGTGAGAAAATTCTGATTTTAAAGTTTCATTTTTAGCATTGTGAACTTATATTCTGACTTTCATTTTTGTAACGTTTGTTCTAGACGATGAAGAGTCTAAGCAATGCTTTCTTGCTGGTTTGGTGATAAGAAGTCTAAGCATTAGGTAAGTGTTACTTATGATGTCACTGGAAGAAGCATTTGTTTTCCCTTATCCTCTATTTAAACCTTTAAATTGCAAATGTTTCAGTACCTCAAACTGGAGGTGCACGAAAACACTTGCTGACTATTTAACTGAAAGGAACATCATGGGAATTTGTAAGTTCCTCATGCCATTTAGCTTCTCTACTTTATAAAATTGGATTACTAGTGTTTTTAAACAAAATCAGATGATCTTGACACTCGAGCAATAACCCGCCGGTTGAGAGAAGACGGTAGTCTTATTGGTGTGTTGAGCACAGATCAAACCAAAACAGATGAAGAACTTCTGACAATGTCTCGTTCATGGGATATCGTAGGTCAGAGTTCTTGTACCTTTACCTGTATTTTTTCCCTATTAAATGTAATATGTGGTATATTGAGCTCCTCCGTTCTGCTTGGTTAAATCTTGTAGGTATTGATCTGATAAGTGATGTTTCCTGTAAATCTCCTTATCAGTGGGTCGACAAAACAAATACTGAATGGGATTTCAACACGAATTCACGTGATGGGAATTCATATAAAGTGAGTGTTGCTTCTCTCGTTCTAATCTTATCACCAACTTCTTACACCCTCTTTCTCTTGATTGGAAGGTTATCGCATACGATTTTGGTATCAAGCAAAACATCTTAAGACGGTTATCCTCTTATGGCTGTGAAGTAACTGTTGTACCGTCAACATGGCCAGCTTCTGAGGTCCTTAAAATGAATCCAGATGGAATATTGTTTAGCAACGGTCCTGGCGACCCTTCTGCTGTGCCATATGCTGTTGAGACAGTCAAAGAGCTTCTCGGTAAAGTTCCTGTTTACGGAATCTGTATGGGTCATCAGTTGCTTGGCCAAGCTTTGGGTGGTACTACTTATAAGATGAAGTTTGGTCATCATGGAGGAAACCACCCAGTCCGTAATAACAGAACTGGTCAAGTAGAGATCAGTGCTCAGGTATATTCCCTTTCTTTCTCATCTTTTTCGATTTTACCATCAAGCAAATCTGAAATGCATAATAATGTCTAGGGCTGGGCTTTCCGGTATTCGGATCATTTCCGGTACTTCGGATCCTACAATTTAATACCCAATCGATATTTTACAATTTTTCGGTTTGGTTCCGGTTCGGTTCGGTTCTATATTAGAGGAACCAGAAAATACCCAAAATATTCGATTGTTAATCGGTTTCGGGTATTATAGACCCGAAATGAACAAAATTACCCGAAATAAACAAAAAAATACTTGGGTTAAGTTAAAATACCCAAAATATTTCAAAGCAACACAACAACAACAATACAATCAAACTATAAAGTCCTTGTTTAAAGACCAAAATGAAAACGTTAGATTATAATCCTGCTCCCACTTATATTAAAACCCCTAAGTCTCTAACCGAAATATTCTGTTCTTTCGTTCTACCTTTCTGTTTTCCGGGTCGAAGCCGGAACCGATACTTATGGTTCTTCATCTCAGGAATCATCGGTTTAATTGAGTGGAACTGGATCCGACCCAAATAAGATGTTTTTTGTTTTTGTTTTTCGGTACCTTTGCTCAGGCCTAATAAGGTCAATTGCTGCCATTTCTTTTGCAGAACCACAACTACGCGGTTGACCCTGCTTCACTTCCGGAAGGGGTAGAAGTGACACATGTCAATCTCAATGATGAGAGCTGCGCGGGTCTATCTTTCCCGGCTATGAATGTGATGTCTCTCCAATACCACCCTGAAGCCTCCCCTGGACCTCATGACTCTGATAACGGTAACTGCTCTTTCTTAGGATACAGTTTGTATTATAAACCCAGAAGAGTAGTCACGTGTGTAATTTTTGTTTGTTTTTGTGTTTGCAGCATTTAGTGAGTTCATAGAGCTTATGAAGAGATCTAAACAGAGTTCCTGATCAATGGGAAGGATAAAACCAACTCTTTGTTTTTTTTGTAGTATTTGCTGCTTTTGAACCATTCTAAGTAAATTAAACACAATCATAATGAAGTGTGAAATTGTGGGTTTGAATGTGGCTGTGTTAATGAAGCATCGCACCTATTGAATAATTAAGAACAAGTTAACATAATGGGAACCTCTTTACATTCTCAATTGAGACGATAGATACTCTCTCAAATAGAGTTAAATGTTTCGGTTTGTTATCTTTGTGATTACTAGGGGTTATTCTTTTTATATAAAAACTTATTGGAATTCTAAAAATGTTATTTATGTGATCAAGTAAAGTCTCATAGAAAACTTGGATCAGGGGATGAAAAATATGCATGTAGTTTTCTATTTATAGGTATTGGCTTGCAAAAAAAATTAAGAATAAAGTTGTAGTGTTTGTAGTGTTGGTGGAAAAGGTTATAGATATATGTTTTAAACATATTTTGTGGATTCTGTGAGAGTATAGAGTAGTCAAGAAGAAGCACTAAGTTTTCGAGAAACGTGGTTAGCTGCATATAAAATTGGTAAACATTATCATTTGTGAATTTATTTTAAACGTTAAACTTCACTTTGATCTTGTTTGTCATCATCCAATTTAAAATTTCCGCCAAAAATATGAATATTTTCATTATCATTTTGTGAGTACAGTATGATATTTTGAAAGATAGAATATTAAATTAGCCATGAGAAAAAAATGAATTAGTAGTTGACAAAAGTGCAACTAACTAATTGATTTCATTTTATTTTGGTAAGTCTCGAGTCATGCCTTTCAAGTACTTTTCATTTGTAAAAATAACAAATAACGATGTGTAGCGGCTTGGTTTTAAAGTGACTATATGGGTGTGAGTGTACTTTATGCTAGGCACAGCTTCAGCTTCATAGCTTCCTTTAGGCGAGCTGCTGAACTGTCTCATATTTAGATTGCTGAAAGTATAGTCAGTCATAATAAGTTTATAAAGGTCGTTGTCATTTTGAGATCTCTAGAGGTAGATGGACCTTTGATTTTACTCTCCTCATGACTTGTTTTTCTTCGATTATCCCACCACCCTACTACAGTTACTTCCCAAGAAATGTTTCAAGCGATAAATTGAAGGTTCACTACCATTTTGATGGCCATGGCAATCTCTTATTTTAACCTGCTAAGGACAAGAATAATAACTCATTATTGGCATGTAAAATTAAACATCATTCAACTACATTGTTCATCTAAGCAAATTAAAAATCACAAACGTAAACATATATGTCCATTGTTTTATATATGAGGAGCTTGATGAAGAAAAATCACATGAATGGTGGAGGTTAACAGTTTTAACCATATATGCAAATGAAAGTAAAGAACAAATGTTCAACTTAATAGGAGAGATAAATTCAATCATTGATCATCAAAGCATTATAAGTGAATCCAAGTAGGAGAGATGAATTTCTTTAGTATTATATAAGTGAACACTCCCTACCAGAGAGATCCACGAGGAGGAGAGCAACGTCTAATGCAATAAAGTCACTCACGCACTGTGCTGCAGGTCCCTCACAAACCTTCAGAACATATTGCTCACCCAATACCAACACCAATTGATTAGTAGATGGATGTAATATATAAGTCACCACTACGAGATATGAACGCTTGTTCTCAACCGATACCTCTTCTGGGGCAAGATCAAAGACGTTGCCTTCGATGGTGAGTGATACAAAGGGCATGGTCGAGAAACCGATAACAATAGCAAATCAACAGATTAGGACAAGAATGTCTAAACAGATTTAACCAAAAGGGTTGTGATGGACTACCTCATCCATGTAGTTAATATGCGCTCTTCAGTCATGTTATGCCTCAATTGGCTATGGATCCAAACAACAGCCATCTCACATGCAAAACACACTGCAATCTCCAACACCATTAGAAAATTTGGCGTTTTTCTTGTTCACTACCGACTCAATTCCCATACTAAATGATGAAAGAACAAGTGTTGTAAAGAAACAGTATATCAACAAACGGAAAGATAGGTAAGATGAAGATCTTGGACTTAGTTGAAAGCTTGCAATGCACATAGACTATTGCTTTTCTATGAGATAACCAAAACAACTGGCAATCTACCTAACACCACGGTTGCCATCAAAAGTGCACATACCAATTTGCGCACAGATTTTCTTCGGTTGGGTATGCAATATAACATGGAACAGTATGTGAAATTATTTACATAACAATGGTTGCATACATAACATATGATTTTTTCATATGGGTCTTAGTAGCTTATCCGAAACATGACTTGAAGCTAATATGTATCGTTCGTGTGTAGAGTTCTCGGAGTTTCAATTATCCATCTGTAACACATGAACTTCACATCACAATTCCGAGAATTTATAATGAATCATCAAAAGAAGAGTTGGACATCGAAAATTATCCCTGAAGACTATTAGTGACCTTATGTTTAAACCATAATATTGGTCAAAGCCAAATCATAGCATACTCCAATCTTGTTATCTTTCAAAGAGCTTAATGTTAGCCAGAGAGAGATTTTTAGGCAATAATGTGAAGAATGGTTTCTTCAAGAGACACTATATGAACTTATATGTCAAGGATTCAGCCAGGGGAAAAAAAAAATTCACATTGCCCTTGTCAAGGTCTCCTCCCTGAAACATGAAATCTCTGATAACACAATGAAATGTAGCTCCCTTTCAGACAAATCCCTTTTCACCTGAGCGAAATAGATTACAGAACATATAATATAAACCACAACTTGTGAAAAAGAACACCACAAATGATTTGATATTTGGAGCTACTTGTGCATAGAGCATGGAAGTTGTCCATGGTTTGGGGAACATCATCACCATACAATCCAATAACAATCTTCCCAACTAACTTTCCCATTAGATTTCCAAAGATTTTATCCAAATACACCTTCTATGTTGTCTTCGATTGGGTTTCAGTTAACACCCGAAATACAAAACCAAGTTGCAATGTATAAGCCGACTGAATTCTCAATCGGAACGAGAATTTCAATTCAAAGTCAGTTTCTTCCTCAATAAATGACAAAGCTTTTGTTTACAATATTAAGGATCACTAACCTCAGCATTGGACTGAACCTAGAAGCATCAGCTGTTTCTCTTGGTGGTAGATGTATGAAGGAGGATTCATCTGCCATTCAGTGAGCTATTTCTAGCGATGAATGTAATATTGGTCAGACCCTAATCAATATCCCGATGTACTTATCCAGTAAAAAACCTAATTCCAAAACCAGAGTCAATGATGAACAAAGTTAGAGAACCTTGCGAGAAAAAAACATCTAATCTAACCATGGCTTTTTGGAGAAGAGAGAATACCAATCCTATTTGGAAGAAGAAGGGTCCCCGAATAATAAAAATCCTCAGTGCTCATACTTTGAAGGGTTTTAATGATGGAAGAATTTTAAGAAGCTCGATAAAATTTTAGAAACCAAGGACGGTTTATGTTCTTAACGTTTGGCTCTGTTCTTTTGCCAGTCGCTAGCGACAGCGATTAGCAGTCGCTGATTGTGTTCGTTTGCTAATCGCTGCTATTAGTCGCAGCGACTAATTGCTGGTTATGTTGTTTACTAGTCGCAGCGATCAGTCGCAGCGATCAGTCGCAGCGATCAGTCGCAGCGATCAGTCGCAGCGATCAGTCGCAGCGATCAGTCGCAGCGTTGTTCGTTTGTTAATCGCGGTGATTAGTCACTGCGACTAGTCGTTGTGCTGTTCGTTTGTTAATAGCTGCGTAAATTATTTCAAGTTTTTTTATTTTGAGATTTTTTTGAAATATGGGTGTAATAGTTTTTCAGTTTAAATTTAAAACAACATGAAATATTAAATTTGATGTCAAACATAAAATTTATTAATATGATTAAAATTTTCCGTAATAATATAATATGAAAATAAAATAAATAACCAAGTTAAAGTTTTTTTTATAAAAGTGAAATAAATAACAAAGTCAAATTTTTCATGGAAATAAAATAAATAACTAAGTCCAAGTTTTCAATATGGTAGTCGACGTCCTCTACCCATTTCACTTGTAATAGTGTCACGCAAATCTTCCATAATTCTGTCTCCGGTTGGTTCATATGGAATATGTCCACCACCACCATGATCATTGTTGTCGTCATCATCTTCATCATCCTCATTGTCATCATCATCGCCATCCTCACCATCATCCTCGTCATCATTACCGTGAGCATCACCACCATTAGCATCATAATCTTTCATTCCTTGCCAATGTACAAAATCATAATCCTCTCGATGGGAATTACGTATAAAGTTGTGTAGTGCCATCGTCGCTACTACAAGCTTCATCCACTTAGTCAAACCATACTTTGGACATTTACGGTCCAGAATTCTCCATTTTGATTTCCATACTCCAAATGTGCGTTCAATCACAGTGCGTAAACCAGAATGTTTCCGGTTAAACAGCTCTCGTGTGTTTGTTGGCGGTCCTCCTTTGACAAACTGATCAAGATGATATCCAATCCTACGGTGTGGACCAAGATATCCGGTCCTAGTGGGATATCCAGAATTAACCAAATAATATTTTTCATTAGGAGGGTGTGGAAAATGAGGTTGTTCCCTAGCACAATAAGTCAATACTTTTGTATCATGTGCTCTACCTGGTACACCAACATATGCATATATAAACTTCATATCGAAGTTACATATAGCAAGGACATTCATTGTAGGCTCTTGCTTCCTACCTCTATATGCTTCTGCATTTCGACTCAGAACCCGAACCGGCACATGAGTTCCATCAAGTGCTCCAATACAATTTTTAAAGAAAGGCCAATATCGATCATCATTTCTCAAAACCGGACTTACCCTTGTAAATTCACCTTCTTCAGGTTTCAATGTATCTGCTGCAAACTTGAGGAGAACACTCAAAACATCATCAAGTTTTCTCTTTACCGTATCCAATGACCGTTGATATCTATTAGCAATAACTCTCACGATTTTGTCTTGACCAACCACCTCAAGAAACATAGCAACACATTCTTCAAGAAAAACATTGCTACTCTCTTGTAATCCATATCTCGTGGCTAGCATCCTGCATAAATCTTGAAATGTTCTCTGATTCATTCGCAAAACATCATAGCATTGTTGATCGGATCCATGCATAAGTTTTTGTACATGACGCCATCCAACACCTCGATCTGTTCTATGACTTAATCTCTCACTATCAAGCACATTAAACAGATAAGGCTCATCATCATCATCATCCCCATCATCATCATCATCATTGTAATCATTCACCCACATATATCTAACCATCTGCAAAATAGTAATAATAAAAGTTCAAAAACTTCATAAAATTGATAAGATTCAAAAACATTTACTAAACTACTACATAAAATTCTAAGTTCTAAGTAGAAGTTAAGAACATAAACATAAACATAAATATCACACAAACAAAAGTCAATCATCATCATCATGGATCTTTTGGCCCATCTTGTATTCTAAGTAGCTAATCTTGTCCTCAATACTATCAAATGCTATGAAGCCATGTCGGTTCTTTGCATCAGCCATAAGATAATCCATGGATGCCTGATGAAAAGATGACCATCTTCTTACTCCAGGCTAATCATTGAGAATATTCGCTTTACACTATGCTCATACTCATTCTCCAACATCTCTTTCACCTCTAAGTACAGTACAACAAGAGAATCTGCCAGCCTATCTTCTTTCCATCAAAAAGATACGTGATACACTCAGGTTTTAACCCAAATATATTCACTGCACGTGCACAACAAACACAATAGTATAAAATGGATCGAATCCACATATACCAGAAAAACACGACTCTTAATTTAAAATCGAGTTAAGCTAAGAACATATTAAAATAGTAATTGTAACTGAGAAATAAAAACGACGATAAAATAAAAATGATTGTAAAACGATTAAACAAAACACTAGGCAATAGAGAATTCTGCAGTTATTCAGGTTAAATGTCAAGGTTAACATGCAGGATTGATTACTAAAAATAATTCCCAACTCGAAAGACAACAATAGACTAATCTTCTCCCGAAGTNTCAATGAACTAGTTAGCTATTCTAATTCATGCACTCAACATGAATCTAGACTAAGAACCTAACAAGTTTCAATCCATACTATCGAACCCTGACGATTAACCTGGTTTCCCTAGGAAAACCCTAAAACCTAACAAAGAGACTACTCAGACATGATTGCAAGAACATAAATCATAGATTGAGTAAACATTTTAGAATTCAAANGTATATAAAGAAATCAGAGTTCAGAAATCCTCTCAAATACATAGTAGATCTCTTCTATCTGGAACTTAGCGATAAAACTTGTTCTAAAACTTAATAAAACTTCTCTCCCTTTATAACCTAAGCCAAAAGGGCTTTTTATAGTTTTTTTTACAAATGAAAATAAATTCTAAATAATAAAAAACTAATGATAGATCTTGAGGTCAAATGCGTCTTTTAGCTCGATTCTTATTCTACTCGATATAAGGGATCGATCGATCCATGCTTGGATCGATCGATCTGTCCTTGTCCGAGATCATTCTTCATTTTGCACTTGAATTCTTCCAAAAGTCGTTCTTTTTGCTGTAGAACGTCCCAAACACCGAATTTCCTGAAAGCATGCTAAAAACACAAGGAAAACACTCGGATAACACTAAATAATATATATATATATAAATACCCACTAAAAAGTGTTAAATCCGAGTGGTATCAACTCCCCCAGACTTAGATCTTTCCTTGTCCTCAAGTAAAGCAAAAACCATATCTGAAGAAGAGGTTTGAAAAAGACCACACAGGAACTCTCGTAATCTCATCAACCCAAGTTCAAACATCGAAAACCACAAGACACCAATCCTAAATAACCACTGTAAATTAATTGTTTACCACCACATAACCAATGACATGCTTCCTACTCTAAATTTCAAATAAATCAAACCATAAAATCATTTCAAGCAGCTCTCTACATTCAAATTAGTATAGATAGTGCGTTCTTGCCTATGTGGTATCGATCAATGCCCGCTAAAGTATATTTTCTATCAAAGCACCCATACCTAACAGAGCATCCAACGACCTCTGGTCATGACCCCTTTCCCCCCTTTCTCACTTCTTTTTTTAAAAATCGCACTTTTCTGCGTTTTTCTTTTCTCCCTTTTTTTATTTTTGAAAGAACCACACTTTTCTGCGTTTTTCTTTTCTATATATTTTTTCACTGCTTTTAAAGCAGACCAACAATGGCTACGGACTTCTATGTCACGCTTTCAACACTTTTTCTAAACTGGTTTTTCTGAAGGTAGGGAGAGAAATGATCCAGATCATACTGAAAGAACTTGACGGTTTTACAGAGAACTAAAGATATACCCAGCTTTCAAAGTATAACCAACACCTTAAGCAAGAAAATTAGGATCAAATTTAAGTAATATCAAAATAGAGCTAGCATCAAATCATTAACAATCCAAAAGAACGAAACTTTCAAAAGCATAGAAATCAATCAATGGGGTTCAAATCCTAAGAGCAACAGTTAATCTAAGTCAGTAGTCAAGTAGAGAATGATATCGAACTTACACCGGGTTAGTTTTCATCATAGATTCTGGTCATTATTCCTTCGACTCGACTAGACTCATCTAACAAAATGAAAAATTTGAAAATTTTCGCCAAAAAAAACAAAACACCAAAATAATGTTAGTAACTACCATATCCCCTCCCCCATACTTACTTCACAACGTCCCAGTGTGAAAATAAATCCAGAAGAAGGAAAAATGATCAAAATGTAAATAAGTCAAAACACCAAATGTCCAAAAAAAAAAGAAAATACATAAGTCCAAAGTGAAAAAGAAAAGATAACCAGGAACGGATCAGTCTGAAACCTGCCCCGAACTACCAGCTCCTCTCGCTCTGCGACCTGTAGAATCCTCGTCCTCATCACTCCTGTCTCTATGTGCTCTGAAGCATGCTGGTTGTCTGATCTTCGCTAATGCGCCCCATATCCTCTGAACCATGTTGTGAGTCCTCTCAACATCATCTGCCGTCCATCTGATCATCTTGGCGTCCGTGAAGTCGGGTCGCCGAGGTGGCAAGTCATACTCACTGTAATCCTTAGGTACGATAGGTGAGTCATCCTCTGGACTACGGTCCCACTACTGTCTCTGAGTAAATCGTCTACTACGAACCGACCCTCGGGAAAGTCTTAGTGCATCAGGTGCAGGCTCAGCCCCAGTAACCAAACAATCGGCTCCTAGAAGAAAACAAATGTTCTCTATGGAAGTGATGCTGGTAAGATCCTGCTATGGCATATGACTCTTGCATCTCTGACCTCCCGAGTGCAGAGAGATGTACTCTATGTCCTTGGTGAACCAGCTGGTCGAGAAGAGATAGGGCCAATCCACGCGGTTGCTTCATGTCATCGATATTAAATAACCCAAGAGGAATCCCAACATGTTGTAGAACCAGGGTAACTATGCTACCCATCACCTCAACATGTGTCGGGTTCCTCAATGCATCCATCTTCCGACTAGCGAGGATCTTAGCAAAGATCCATCCAATGTTGGCATCATGGCGAACCGAATGTTGGTCAACCTCATAAGCCACCGTCGTATGGTGGCATATGACGAAATGGAGGAGCTCAAGCTCCTGAGTACTGACCGCTGCCGCTTTAGACTTCTCAAAGAAAGTGCACCCCCATACCTTGAGTGCAATGCAGACAGCCAAGTTACGGATAAAGCTCCACCTCCCGAGACTCGTACGACCCATGCGCTATAACATCCCATAAATCCATGTAGGAGTAGAATTTGGGCAACTCAAGTAGATGTCCTTCGTCCTTGAATCCAAAAATGGGACCAAACTCCGTTATTGGAATCCTGTAAAAAATACCGCAACAAAAAACTGTACCTCAGTTTCGGCGATGAGTGGGTTCCGCGGATCTGGACCGGGTGTGTGGATGCAAAATGAGGCTAAGAATTGCCTCACAAGATTGGGATAGAGAAGGTAGTCTCATAACGAGAAGGTTCCTAGATCCATCCGATGGAAGATCCCCACAACATCTCCAACTATTCCCAGTTTCGTCAAAATCTGATGATTGGCGAACCAGGTCAGCTCTAGCTTGCTTTTGAGAAAAGCATTGTAGAACAAGGAATCAAACTGATCCCATTTTTCAGAGAACTTGCTCTCCTTCCAACCTTTGTAACTTTTGAGTTGTGAAACCACCAAATCGAGGCGGAAATTGTTGAACCGCGTCCTTGGTTTCCGAGGCCATGGAGATTGAGTGAACCTTGGGTCAAGGACTAGATCGACTTCTTCAATCTCCTTGTTGTTGGTGCTGCTACTAGAAACCACTTTTCCCTTTTCCTTAGCGGTTGCTTTTATCTTCTTCGCTGCTGGCGGTCTAGCTGAACTTGATCGATCAATTTAGTTTTCTTAGCAATTCGCCTCTGGGTGGATCTTCTTGTCTTGATAGTTGTTGGTTGATGTGGTCCTTCGTCACTCTTTTTTCCAGAAACGTATGAATCGTAGTCGAAGTCTCGTGAAGCCATCCTGAAATGAAAAAGACTTCGAAATAGAATGAGTGGCTTTGGTCAATCCAAAAAAAAAATATCATGAAGTACTAACAACAATCTAGCAATACCAATTCAATTAGCGAGAATCAAGATAAACAAGGACCAACCCTTATGAAACACAATAGAAAAACACATAGAGAATTTGATTAAAACCGAGTGAATCCAAACTATCGCATCCTAGCAACCATGTCCATTCCTAGAGCATTCCACATTCTCAATCAATCCAAACAACTCAATGGAACCATCCAAATTCCACAAAATCCGAAATTCCTTTTGAAAACTCAAACCGAACTTACCAAAATGGAAAATTCGACATAAATCAACAAAAATCCATATGCATGTATCAAATAACAATCAAATACATGAAGTAAGGCTATAATCCATCAATTCCAATCCCTAAATCAACCAAAATCCTAAATCCCTAAGAACCCCAAAATTTTTAGAACTTTAAAGAGAAAAAGGGTTGCATACCTTGCTTGAATAAAAAAAATGGTTGGATAATCGGAAAGATCTAAAAAAACCGAGTAGATTAGGCTTATGAAACGCAAAAATCCGTTGAGATATGAAAGAGATTGATTTTGGGAGATTTGGAGGTTTTGAAAAAGTTTGAATGTTGATAATGGTGGAAAAAGGGTTTTGGGTCGATGGGGAAAGAAGAAAGAGGGTGAAAATCGGTTTAAATTGATTAAAACCGGTCTAATATCTAAAATCCGGTTCAATTTAAGTCAATTTTGACTTACCTGGACGACGGATCGATAGATCCAAGTTCGGGTCGATCGATCTAAACTTTCGTAAAAGTGTTGATTTTAAGGATCGATCGATCCAAGTATGGATCGATCGATCGGACTACTTTCTTGAATCAGACAGTGATGGATTGATCGATCCAACTAAGGATCGATATACCGAAACTTTTCTAAAATCTGCTTTAATCTGGATCGATCGATCTGAACCCTTGACCTGGCCACCTTTTTCCTGAACTTCTGAAATACTTCGAACTCAACACTAAAAGTTAAAAATTAGTAATCCTAAAACAAAAATGACTCAAAACTTGAAATTATAAACTAAAGAAGACTCAAAACAGTGGGTTGCCTCCCACTCAACGCTTGTTTAACGTCATGAGCTTGACAGTACTTACCTCTAAACGGAAGTTGGATCAACAAGAGAAATCTCAGATTTCTCAAGAAGATCTGAGGCATCAAGATAAGGCTTAAGCCTTTGCCCATTCACTACAAAGTCATTCCCTTGACGATTATTGAGAACAACCGCACTATAAGGTTTCACTTCGTTTATCACAAACGGTCCAGATCATCTAGACTTCAACTTTCCAGGGAAGAGTTTTAATTGAGAATCGAACAGCAATACCTGGTCACCTAGTTGAAAGTCTCGTGGAATGATTTTCTTGTCATGTGCAGCCTTAGTCCTTTCCTTGTAGATTCTAGAGTTCTCATAAGCTAAGTTACAAATATCTTCAATTTCATGCAACTGAATGAGACGTCTTTCTGCTGCGGTCTTTATGTCAAAGTTCAGCAACTTGACAGCCTATGCAGTTTTGTGCTCCAGCTATACAAGTAGGTGACATGTCTTACCATAGACAAGGTTAAAAGGTGTGGTACCAAGAGGGGACTTGAATGTAGTTTTGTATGTCCATAGAGCATCATCAAGCTTCAAAGACCAGTCTTTCCTAGACCCATTTACCGTTTTCTGTAGGATAGCTTTGATTTCCCTGTTAGAAACCTCCACTTGTTCACTCGTCTGAGGATAATATGGTGATGCAACCTTATGCTTCACCCCATACTTCCTAAGCAACCCATCAAAAACCCTATTGATGAAATGAGTATCTCTATCGCTAATAACAACTCTAGGGACACCAAATCTGGGAAAAATCACAGATTTGAACATCTTTAGTACCACTTTCGCGTCATTAGTGGGGCTAGCAATTGCTTCAACCCACTTAGACACATAATTAACAGCAACCAAAATGTAAAGGTTATTATGAGAAACAGGAAAAAGACCCATAAAGTCAATTCCCCACACATCAAAAACCTTAACTTCAAGAATGAAGTTTTGTGGCATCTCATTTCACTTTGAAATGTTCCTTTGTCTCTGACATGAATCTCAGCGAGAGATGTATGCATGAGCATCCCTGAAGATAGTTGGCCACCAGAAACCTGCTTGGAGTACCTTAGAAACCGTCTTGAATGTGGCTAAGTGGCCAGCATAATCTGAACCATGACAATGATACAGAACATTATGAATCTCCTTTTCAGGCAGACATCTTCGGAACATACCATCTTTACACAACTTGTAGAGATATGGTTCATACTAATAGTAATGTCTGACATCCCTCAAGAACTTCTTTTTTCGGTATCTTGAGAAATCCTGTGGTACAACATCAGCAGCTAAGTAGTTAGCAAAATCTCTAAACGATGGAGTAATCAAATCATTATTATGGGGTCTATGGATGGAGAAATTCGCATCCGCGATAGTGCTTATTGCACATATGCATTCCTCTGGAAAAGAATCATCTATAAGAACGTCTTCTTTGACTTGAAGTCGGGAAAGATGATATGCGACTCCGTTCTCAATGCCTCTCTTGTCCTTAATCTCCAAATCGAATTCATGCAAAAGCAAAATCCAACGTAATAATCTGGGTTTCGCATCCTTTTTAGAAAGGAGATACCGCAATGCCGCATGATCGGTGTGAACTACTACTTTGGATCCTACTAGATAGGATCTGAACTTCTCAAAGGCAAAGACAATCACTATGAGCTCTTTCTCAGTTGTTGCATAATTGCGTTGAGCTATATCAAGAGTCCTAGAGGCATAGTAAATGACGTGAAGCTTCTTATCCTTTCGCTGTCCAAGAACAGCTCGCACAGCGAAATCACTTGCATCACACATCACTTCAAAGGGCAAATTCCAGTCTGGTGGTTGCACAATAGGAGCACTTACCAAAGCTCCTTTGATCGATAAAAAGGCAGATTGGCAATCGTCATCCCATTCAAACTTGACATCTTTTCACAGCAGCTTCGTAAGGGGTATAGCAATCTTCTATAGAAGCCTGCATGACCTACGAAGATGCAAATGTACTTCACATATTTAGGAGCTTGCAAGTTAGTCGTCACCTCTATCTTAGCCTTATCCACTTCAATCCATTTCTTAGAGATCTTGTGTCCTAACACAATACCATTCGTCACCATGAAATGACACTTCTCCCAGTTCAGCACTAAATGCTTCTCTTCACACCTCTGAAGAACCCTGCACAGGTTAGCAAGACACACATCGAAAGAAGAACCATAGACATAAAAATCATCCATGAAAACTTCCATGATATCTTCAATAAGATCAATAAAGATAGACATCATGCATCTTTGAAAATTTGCTGGAGCATTACACAAACCGAAAGGCATCCTACGATAAGCGTAAATACAAAAAGGACATGCGAATGTTGTCTTCTTCTGATCGTCTGGGTGAATCAGAATCTGAAAGAAACCTGAATAACCATCTAAGAAACAATAGTAAGGGTGATTAGCCAATCTCTCTAACATATGGTCAATAAAAGGTAAATGAAAATGATCTTTGCGGGTTACAACATTCAATTTCCTATAGTCTATACACATTCTATGACCTATGATAGTTCTAGTTGGAATTAACTCATCGTTCTCATTCTTAACCACTATTATTCCCCCTTTCTTAGGAACGACATGAACATGAGTAACCCAACTACTATCAGATATAGGATAAATAATACATGCATCTAGAAGTTTCATTATCTCCTTCTTAACAACATCTTTCAAGTTAGAATTTAGCCTTCTTTGATGTTCTACAGAAGTCTTAGATTCATCTTCTAAATGTATCATATGCATGCCCAAATCTAGTGAAATCCCTGTGATATCATCTAAGGTATAACCTAGAGCTCTACGATACTTTCTTAGCTTAGAAAGAAGTAAGGCAGTGTCTACGTTATTCAAATCAGTATTCACTATTACGGGATAAGTAGAATTAGGACCTAGAAATGCGTACCTAAGCCCGGATGGAAGAGGTTTAAGTTCCAGTTTTGGAGCTTTCAGCTCGCTGTATTCTTCAGTAAGGGGCGTAGGATACGGTTTAGGTGGAGACTTGGCAGCTGTCTCCAATGATTCCACTTGGTTGGCCATCCTTTTAATACTCCTACAAGAGTCTAACATCCTGGTATAACCTGAAACATCATCTCTAAGGGAAAAAGACTCATCAGCAGCGTTAGTCAATGCAATCTCTAAAGGATCATCAAGTAAGAAGTTATCAGAAACTCCCTCAACAGCCTATGTGATGGTGTCTACCCCCAAGGATTTGGCATCTAGAGCTGGTTTCTTCAAAACATCTTGTAAATTGAACTTCATAACAATATCACCGAGATGAAGATCAATCTTTCCTTTCTTCATATCAATAATAGCTCCAGCTGTTGCCAAAAAGGGTCTTCCTAATATGAGAGGATCTTTTTGTTCTTATCCAAGCTCCAAAACAACAAAGTCGGTTGGTACAAAAGCTGTCTCAATCTTCACAGGAAGGTTCTCAAGAACTCTTACCGGATACTTCACAGAACGATCAGCAAGAATAAGTGAGATCTTGGTGCCTTTTATATCAGTCATACCCAACCTTTTAGCCACATAAAGAGGCATAAGGTTCACACTAGATCCCAAATCACAAAGAAATCTTTCGAATGTAATATCACCAATCTCTACTGATAGAACAAAGTTTCTTGGATCTCCAAGTTTCTTAGGCTTACGGTTCTGAAGTTCGAGCTACATTCTTTTGTGATTATCATTGCTCCCTCTTCCAAAGTGATCTTACTCGTGAGCATGTTCTTGACATATTTCCTTTTTGAAGGAATCATTTGACAAGCATCAGAGAATGGTAATCGAACGGTCAGTTCTTGGATCATCTCCTTGCACTTTGCATCTTCTAGATCTTTTCTAGACTTCTTCGGTTGCACTGGGTATGGAACCTTAGGTTTGTAAGCTCGAACTGGAGTTTCAAAATTCTGGGGAGTGGGATCGATCGATCGATCTTCTTATTTTTTGAATCTGAGATCGATATATCGATCGATCCAATTGGGATTGATCGATCTGAAGTTACGGTAATCCCTTCCTTAATATGATCGATTGATCCATGCTTGGATCGATCGATCTCAATCTCTGCGGATTTTTCCAAATTCTCCTTTTATGCAGGTTTTTCAGTTACTTTAACCAGAACTTCATCAGCTTTTTCTTTTACAACTAGAGACTTTCCACTTCTCAACATAACAACATTCACAGACTCCTCCTTGGAGCTTGAATCAGACATCCCATAAAGAAAACTTGGTGGTCTCTTCACAGCTTCATCGGTTTGAACCACTTGAGTATCCAAATGCTTGATATGAGAAGACAAGCTTTCGAACTTTTGATTCAAATCACCATATATGTTATCCATCTTGACATTCAAGTTCCTCTCGATCTGTTGCTAACCTTCTTGTATCCTTCTTAGCATAGCTTCCATTTTATCCTCTTGCTGAGTTTGAGGTGGAGGTGCTTGTTGATAAACATGTTGAGATTGCTGTTGAAAGCCGCCTAAATTTTAGTTTGGAACAAAGCTCATATTCCGGTTTCCTTGAAAACTATTCCCTCCAGCGTTTTGCACAAAATCCTTATGGACAAAACCCTTATTGAACCCTTGATTGTATCTTTGGTTGAACACTCTCTGACATTGGCTATTGATGTAGTTCACTTTTTCTTCTACAACCTGAGGAGCTTGAAGAGCAAAACAGTCCACTTCAGTCTTCTGTACATCTTCAAAATGTTTCTGATTCTGATTATTGAGAACTTGAGTAAGAAGCATCTTCACTTCAGCTAGTTCTAAGGATTCTGAGTCAGATGATCCTACCCTTTTACCAAATGTGGGCAATGATTGCTGCTACTAGAAACTAAGTTGCCTATAAGCTGATATGCTTCATATACTGGCTCGGTCATACAATCTCCATTACTAGCTATATCCAAAGAAATATGATATTGCTGCTCAATACCTCTGTAAAAGGTTTTTAAAAGATTCAGCTTGAAAAATCCATGGTGAGGACAATCCTGAAGATACTCCTTGAATCTATCCCAAGCTTCATAGAAAGACTCTGAGGGACCTTGAAAAAACTGAGAAATCTGGTTTCTTAAATTCTTAGTCCTAGTAGGAGTGTAGAACTGATTCAAGAACTTGGATTTACAGTCATCCCAAGTTTCTATGGAGTTAGGTAATAAAGACTTAGCCACCTTAGAGCTCTGTCCGCTAGAGAATGATTAAAGAGCTTACAATTCATAAAGTCTCGAGCGACTCCATCAAGCTGGACATTGCTGCATATGTCCTCAAAGTTGTCTATGTGATTCATGGGGTGCTCAGTAGGAATACCACATAATTGACTCTGACGTATGAGCTGAATGAGCTGGAACGGGAAATTATAATCCTGTCTCTGAAGTTGACGAGGATGTAAAGAATTCCTAATAATGAGGAAAGCTTCAGGGTTATTGAAGTCTCCAACGAGAACACTGTCTTGTTGAGGTGGGTGATTGAAAGCCTGTTCTAATGGGTCATCTAGCAGAATGACTTCAGGTTCCATCTGATTACCATTACCACCTCTTTGAACTCCCTGTGGCACTTGATTGCCTAATTCTCCTCCTCCTATCGGATTTATAATTGCATTGTCTATCTCAGGAGGTGGAGGTGGGTTGTTGTTTAACCATGTTTCATCAACTGGGATCCGACGAACTAGAGGGGGGGGGGGTCGTTCGGATCTTCGAGAAAGAACATATTAGGAATGAGGTTATCCCCCATTGTGTTGGAGGATTGAGAGTTCCTTCTCGCCTTTCNTCCCCCATTGTGTTGGAGGATTGAGAGTTCCTTCTCACCTTTTTGAATGAGCGTTCTAGATCCAAGAGTTTCTTGTTACCAGGGCTGAGTAATTCCTTTGACTTGTTAGATCGCTGGATCATCCACCTCTAAAAAGGAAAATCAAGAATAAAAAAACGCAATTAGTACTGTAAAAAGAAAATATCCTAGTCTAAGCTCTAAAGAAAACTTAAGAGACACTATTGGTCTCCGGCAACGGAGCCAAAAACTTGATACACTCAGGTTTTAACCCAAATATATTCACTACAAGTGCACAGCAAACACAATAGTGTAAAAAGGGATCGAATCCACATAGACCAGAAAAGCACGACTCTTAGTTTAAAATCTAGTTAAGCTAAGAATATATTAAAAATGATAATTGTAACCGAGAAATGAAAACGACGATAAAATAAAAACGATTAAAGAAAACGCTAGGCAATAGAGAATTCAGCAAGTATTCAGGTTAAATGTCAAGGTTAACATGCAAGATTGATTACTCAAAATAATTCCCAACTCGAAAGACAACAATAAACTAATCTTCTCCCGAAGTATTAAACCATATTCTCGAATTACTAAATAAAATCTCTCGACGTATTTAGATAATTCAATCATGCATTTCAATTCTGATTCGATAAGTTCATAAGCCCCTAAGACAATACTCCCACAAGCAAAGACACTTATTCATCTAGATTAGATCAGACTTCTAAACCAAATCCCTTTGAGTTTATAATTCTATGATCAATGAACTCGTTAGCTACTCTAGTTCATGCACTAAGAACGAATCTATACAGAGAACCTAACAAGTTTCAATCCATTCTATCAAACCCTAACGATTAACCTGGTTTCTCCTAGGAAAACCCTAAAACCTAACAAAGAGACTACTCATACATGATTGCAAGAACAAAAATCATGGATTGAGTAAACATAGAAGAATTAAAAAGCCAAATTGTATATAAAGAAATCAGAGTTCCAAAATCCTCTCAGATACAGATGTAGATCTCTTCTATCTGGAACTCAGCGATAAAACTTGTTCTAAAACTTAATAAAATTTCTCTCCCTTTAAAATCTAAGCCAAAAGGGATTTTTATAGTTTTTTTTACAAATGAAAATAAAGTCTAAATAATAAAAAACTAATGATAGATCTTGAGGTCAAATGCGTCTTTTAGCTCGATTCTTATTCTACTCGACATAAGGGATTGATCGGTCCAGTGATGGATCGATCGATCTAGGCTTCCAGGGATTGATCGATCCAATCATGGATCGATCAATCTGAACTTTCGCAAAACTCCAAGTGCTTTGGATCGATCGATCCATGCTTGGATCGATAGATCTGTCCTTGTCCGAGATCATTCTTTATTTTGTACTTGAATTCTTCCAAAATTCGTCCTTTTTACTCCAGAATGTCCCAAACAACAAATTTCCTGAAAACTGCTAAAACACAAGGAAAACACTCGGATAACACTAAATAATAGGTATAAATACCCAATAAAAGGTGTTAAATCCGAGTGATATCAATACGTTTAGAAAATAATTTCTTGCAAATATATTAAAAAGTTTACACGTTTATATCTTGCAACTGAACATTTTGGTATATGACTTCAAAAATACACGGTATCTGTTATAATACACTTGGTAGTATTTCATCGGATGAATATATATTATTTAAAGTTGAAATATCATACTCGTGCAAAAATGGATACGATAATAGAGAGAGAGAGAGAGAGAGAGTAATAGATAGATAGAGAGTGTATTATATAAGAGAGATAGTTTGATTTTGATGAATAATTTTACAAATGATCGAATGAAGCGTATTTATAGAAAAAAAGTTGAAGTTATCGTGCGCGCATATTGATAGTGGGTTCCACCAAAATTTTATCACATGCATTTTGTGACCAAAATAATTGACTTTATATCACTCCCCCTTGGAGACCACTGTCACTTATTGCATTACGCCCTGGTTGCCTCTTAAAACCTTTCTAGGAAAATCCAGTATAAAAAAACCATAGTTAGGTAAAAAGAGTACAACCACGTAAGCTCTCCCTCAAATAATAATGTGCCATATTAATTAATCTCGTTGTTGATGCATTCCAATATTATAAACATGCTTCCTAAATATTGAGGTATGTAGTGATTTGGTGAAGAGATCTGTAGCATTGTTGCATGATTGAACATATTTCGCTTCAATCTCTTTGCCTTGCTCGAGCTCTCGGGTGTATGAAAAGAACTTCAAAGGGATATGTTTGGTTATATCACTTTTGATATATCCTTCTTTCGTGTGTGCAACACATGCAGCGTTGTCTTATAGGTTCGGTACAGTTAGAGATTCCACTACTTGAACGAATGTGTTGGCTGATTGATATTAACCACACACATTCTCTACTTGCTTCATGAAGTGTGATTATCTCAACATGATTTGAGGAACTAGCCACAAATGTTTGTTTCTGGGAACGCCATGATATAGTGGTACCTCTAATCGTGAAGACATATCCGGTTTGTGATCGAGATTTATGTGGATTTGAAAAATATCTTGCATCTACAAAACCAATCATTTAACTATTCTAATCCATATTATAAAATAATCTCCAATCAGTAGTCCCTTGTAAATAACGAAAAACATGTTTAAACCCATTCTACTGTCTACGAATAGGAGACAAACTGAATCATGCTAAAATATTAATGGAAATGATATATTTTGCCTAGTGCAATTTGCAAGATACATAAGATCTCATATTGTTTTTAGATATGGTACTTCGGGGTCAAGTATCTCCTCATTCTCGTTAGGTGGTCGGAAATGACCATTTTCAACATTAAGTAATCTAACGACTATTGGAGTACTTAAAGGAGTTTCTTTAACCATGCCAAAGCGTTTTAATATTCTTTTTCGCATATGCAGATTAATGCACAAATATACCATTTTTAGAATGCTGAATTTGACGACCAAGACAATACTTCTTATGTCCAAGATATTTCGTCTCAAATTCTCCTTTTAAATAATCTTATGTACTTTGTATTTCCTCTCAAGTTCTGATAATGTTTAGATCATCAACATATACTGCAATAATTACAAATCCAGTTATTTCTTTCTTAATAAAAACACATGGGCATATATGATTGTTTACATATCCTTCTTTTGTTAAGTGTTCACTAAAACGATTGTACTACATACGTCCATATTGTTTTAATCCACATAATGAACTTAATGTTTTGGCATTTTGAATCCATCAGAATTCTCATATAGATATCAATATCTGATGATCCGTATATACTACAAGAAAGAAAATAATTAGCAACTACTTTTAGTGACTACACACTCATTTGCTAAATTTAGCGATTGATTTGCGACTGTTTTGCAACTAATACAACTGTCAAAATTTAGTCGCAAATCAGTTGGGAAAAAGAGCCTAAAACACGGAGACGTAAGATAATGGTTAATTTTGTGAATGTTTTATTATTCTACAGTATACGATAAGTAGTCACAAAAAGAGAGACTGTTTTGCAACCGATGTTAAAAAAAGCTATTAGTCGCAAATCAGTCTCTAAATTTGCAACTATTTTGCGAGTATAACTACTTGTCGTAAAACAATTGCTATTTGGTTAATAATACCCACATGTTTAGCGTTTTATTGGTGTAACTAAAACTAGAAATTGTTTGTGCAGTAGCAAATTGGTTGCAAAATACTAACAAAACAGTGGCAAATTAAAACATGTTTACACATGCGGGGGTAGGTGTAACTAATAATTGGAGATATACTTAAGTCCATTCGGATTCACTTAGCAACAGTAGCCTATCATGATTATGAGATATGGCAAATGGATGTGAAAACAGCTTTCCTTAATGGAAATCTCGAAGAGGATGTGTATATGACACAACCTGAAGGTTTCACAGTTCCTGAGAGTGTTGGGAAGGTATGCAAGCTTCATCGTTCCATTTATGGTTTGAAGCAAGCATCTCGGAGTTGGAATATTCGTTTTAATGAAGAAATCAAAGAGTTTGATTTCATTAGAAATGAAGAAGAACCATGTGTTTACAAGAAGTCTAGTGGGAGAGCAGTTGTTTTTCTGGTATTGTATGTAGATGAAATACTGCTCATTGGAAATGACATTCCTTTACTTCAATCAGTTAAGACTTGGTTAGGAAGTTGTTTCTCAATGAAATACATGGGAGAAGACGTGTATATTCTTGGAATAATAATCTATAGAGATAGATTAAATAAGCTTATTGGACTATGTCAGGATACTTATATTGATAAGGTCTTACAGAGGTTCGAGATGTATGATTCTTAGAAAGGTTTTCTACCAATGTCTCATGGCATAGTTCTCAGCAAGACTCAGTGTCCTTCGACATGTGACGAGCGAGAACATATGAGAAATATTCCTTATGCATCTGCTATAGGATCTATCGTGTATGCCATGTTATGCACTCGCCCAGATGTTGCATGTGCTTTGAGCCTGACGAGCAGATACCAGTCTGATTCAGGTGAAAGTCACTGGATAGCAGTCAAGAACATCCTTAAGTACTTGAGAAGAACTAAGGATAAGTTCTTGGTATATGGAGAAAGTGAGGAACTAGTTGTGAGTGGTTTCACAGATGCCAGCTTTCAGACAGGAAAAGATGATTTTCGATCACAATCTAGGTTTGTCTTTTGCCTCAATGGAGGAGCGGTGAGCTGGAAGAGTACCAAGCAGAGCACCGTAGCAGACTCAGCAACCGAAGCTGAGTATATTGCTGCTTCTAAAGCAGGTAAAGAGGCTGTTTGGATCAGAAAGTTCATTACTGAGCTAGGTGTGATTCCTAGTATTTCTATCCCATTGGATCTTTATTGTGATAACAATGGAACCATTGCTCAGGCGAAAGAACCTAGATCACACCAAAAGCCCAAATATATTCAAAGACGTTTTCACCTCATCCGAGAAATTTTGATAGAGGAGATGTGAAAGTTAGCAGAGTTCCAACAGATGCAAATGTTGCTGATCCTTTGACAAAGCCCCTTTCGCAGCCTAAGCATGAGAGTCATACTGTTGCAATGGGAATTAGATTTATAAAGATGTGATATGTATTTTAGTGGGAGTTTTATTTATGATGTTCATGTTTACATACATTTGATATGTTTTAAGATTAATGAAATTTGTTTTAGTATTATTTTCTTATTTGATAATTAAATAATGGTCTCAAAGTAATTTATATTATTCTTATAGATCATCAAGTATGTGACTTGATCCTGAAACTCTATAAGTGAAAGATTATATAAATTAAGTAAGGTCCCTAGTCAAAAGTTATTATAATGGGACATTAATAACTATAAGTGACTAGTACGTGAGGTGACTGATGACTAAGTTTCGTGGAGTCATTAATATGTAGTATTAAAGTCAAGCACATAGATATGTGTTAGAGAACACATTATCGGACTGACCTGCTATGAGAACTCTACAAGATTATTATATGAGTGTCATAAGAGTTTCTCATAACAACTATAGAGTATAGTCCTTTGACCTGAGTTCGTCATGATTTTCTTACACATGGATTAGTGCACTTTGACCTTGTCAAACGTCAGCCGTAAAAGGTGATTATAAAGGCATTGATTAGGTGTATTATAAAGTGTGTGAGAAACATGGATGAAACAAGATGAGATTTGTCCCTTCCATATAACGGGACATAGATATCTCAGGGCCTATCGAAGATTTAATACTGAAAAATGCGTAGCCGCGCTCAAACGAGGTGAATGTCAGTCGTTTGGTTGATCGTCAACAAAGATCTGTCAGTATTCCGTCACTATTACTGACGGATTTAATTTTTTTTTAAATAATTATTAAATGGTTAATAATTAAATTATATTTAAATATTTAAATAATTATAAAAATAAAATTCATAATATTAATAAAAATAAAATTCAAAATATTTATAAAATAAAATTCAAAATACTTGCAAAATCATAAAATAGACATAAATAGAAAAATGTGTCTAGGAACCCCCGAAACGTCGGGCCACCTGATCCATAAAATTATTTATCTTGGCCTGCATCTGAGCCTGCATCCCCTGTTGCACCTCCTTCATCTCCCTGATTTGAGCGTCACGCTCCGCTTGTGCAGCCTTCATCTCCTCCATCTTCTCTTTGACGGTCGCCAACTTCACGTCCTTCCTCCTCATTTCCTCCTCTCTAATAGGATCCCTTGCAGCTCGGATCATGATCCGGGAAAGCAGTATCCGGCCATGTTCTCGAACCCAAACACGTGGCCCTTTGACTTCTTTTTTCCCAAAAAAAAAATTGTATTAATATAAACAATATGCAATAGTATGTAATTTAATTTAACTATGACTTACCTGATGGACAACTTCATACATGACGTCCAAGGGGATGTCTTCATCCAGTGTCAGCTGAGTAGACCGAATATATTGAAAACATTTTTTAGACGTCTGGACCAACTCTCGAGCAAGCGGGTCTTGAATCTCCTTGGTCCACTTGATGGTGTGGAGATCCTCTATAATCTCAATCAACGACGGGTCATGGCCAGTCTTACGCCCATGTTTAAAAATTAAAAGTTTAATTTAAATTCAATTTTTTGAAATTTAAAACTTACTAGTCTAAGTCATACATACCAGATCAGACTGCCTGGTGTATGAACTCTTTGCACCAGATTTCGTCATCGAGATTCCCCTTCCTTCACGTTGGCTCACTCGGTTGCCCATGTACGTCTCGGATAACTCATGAGTCTCTTGTTTGCTCCAATACTTGATGTAGTCCTTTAGGAGAGCCTCAGGCATGGCGCTATGCCTTTTCCTGGATGCATCCATGTATCCTTCCGAGCATAAAGATGGTTACTGAAAACCGTTGAACTCCTTCTTCAGTATATCCCTAATTGCAGGGTTCCAGTCGTATTCTTGCTACATGATTTACAAATTTAAGGTTAGCAATTTTTTATTTAAGTTAAGATTTATTAAACTTATCAGAAATGAGATTCTTACCGCAAATTAGTAAAACCAATAATCCCGATCTTCGGGAGGCATCTCTACGAACTTGGGATAGGCGATATGAAGTAGATTGTTTATCATTCTCATGATGCACTTCGTAATCCTGTTGTCTTAAGTGGGAAACCATGTCGTCCCTTCTCCGCCAAAGGGATCCAACCGGGACAACCGCTCACGTCCCGGTTGGACCAATAGCTCTTCGAGCGACAGCCGCTGCGGAGGTGGCTGCGGTCCCTGTTGGGGTGGTGGCTACCGGAGTGGTGGTGGTGGTGTCTGATATGCCAGCAGCAAAGATGCCGAGCCGGATGGGACTGTGGAGGACGAATCTAAAACAACTGTAATTACTGAAATCATGATCATTCAAAATTAATATTTGTTTAAAAATTAAATAAATTTCCAAATTATAATTTAAACATTACACTTACAATTTTATACTTTAAAGTATATAAAATTTTAATTTTAAATATAATAAAATTAATTTTAAATACTTTTAATTTATTTTTGTATTTTCGTTTTAAATCTTAAATTTTTATTATTATTCATATTAATATGCAATTAATCCTAAACATAAAAAAACAAATTTTCTAAAAATAAACCAAAACCCTAAACCCTAAACATTTCTAAACATCAATAAACAAAAAATACAAAACCCTAAACCCTAAACATTTCTGAACCATTCCAATCAAATATTCACCAATCATAACAATCATAACTACAAAAATCATAAACAATTCCAAATCCATCAAAACTACAAACATTTTGAAACATAACCAAAGCCCTAAAGTACTCAAATGTCCTAAAAAAACCATTTAAATTCATTCCAAACCACAACAACAACTTCAATCTAGCTAATATCACTTACAACGAGTTTTGATTCGCCATGATTGCTTGTATGTTGATGAATTTGAGAGATTTTGGAACTTTTTCAGATTTTTTTTCGCGTAAAAAAAGAAGAAGAAGAGTCTGGTTTTCGGATATATATCCAATGAATTGACAGGAAAATCCGCCAGTTCCCCGTCAGAATATGAAAAATTGAATTTCGCAGGTTTTCAATATTTTTGGGAGTTTAAACGCGGCAAAAACCCTAGATCCATCATTAATCCGTCAGTATTTCTGACGGCGTACTGATAGATATAGTTACTGATGGATTCTAGCCGTCAGAAACGCATGTTTTGTGATTGGTTGAATTTACAAACGGATTACTGACAGATCCCTAAGCAGACCGTCAGTTATCCATCAGTATAAGTGAATAACTGACGAAAGTATTAATGACGGATTACTGACGGTCTGCTTAAGGATCCGTAAGTAATTGTAAAAAAAGATTTAGGGATTCATTTAGGATTTGATTTTTTTGTTATTGCTGATTAAGGTTCCAAATATATATGAATGGTAACACATCAAAGTTTATACTGCATTACTACTTGAACACACCAACAACTTTCATGTTTTCATGTTTTACAATTTCGAAGTTATAACCATTCTATGTTATCTAGTTCTGTAAAATATTGTTGGAATAAGTATGTGGAATTGTTTACTAGTCTAGAACTATATTAATTCATCAGTTCTTGTGTTTACGATAATCATATAATTATTTAAAAATTTAAACACATGTTTAGGGCTTGAAAGTGCAAATGAAGACTTACTGATGGATTTAGGGTTGTCCGTCAGAAATTAATCAGTATTACTGACGGCGTACTGGCAGATATCCCTAAATCCGTCAGTAATCCGTCAGTATGTGGAATTCGTGTTATAATCTTATAACTATGATTTGTAATATAGTTTGTATGGGTTTATGATGACTCTACAATTTATTCATCAATACATGTTAAGGATTTTTTTTCTAAAAAATTAACTATTTATTGAAGGTGTAGTGACAGATTACCCTAAATCTGTTAGTAATTTGTCAATAAACACTTGATTTTTTATTATAAACTTATATTTCATGGTTTTACATACATTCTTCTGATTTATGAATTTAAAATGCCTATGATTTTAAAATTTATGGTTTCATTCGTTATTCATTAAAAAGCTTATAATTTCAAAAGATATTTCAGAGTTAAGGTTTTTTATTACAAAAGTGCGAACAATACAATCGATATTAAAACATAGAATATTATGCTAATATTAATCTATTCCAATGATGAAGAATAATTTGATGGAGAAGAATTTGTGTCATCTTCAAATTCGTCACCAGACTCGCCGTCCACGTCATGTATAACGATGTCTATATCACCAAACATTATGAAGTCCACCACAAGATTGACGTCCATAGAAGGTTAAATCTCATCTAGTGAATCATTTCCAATTGGCTGTAGTGGTTCTTGCTCATAAACGCATATTATTCTTCTAGGATTGACTTGTGTTACCATTATCCAAGGATTGTTCCTAGCTGTAATATGTGGGTACCTAATGTAAGATACATGCACATTTTTTGAGAATATATATGTTAAACTTTGGATAATATTTTATTGAATTTAGTAAATATGAAGATTGTACCCGATTCGCTTTTGTAGCAAGAATGAAAGGATCATATTTTCCAAGTTTTCTGCGTGAATTTATCGAATTTACACTAAATTTTTCTACTTTGATACCTCTACCATCAGTTGGATCATACCAATCACACGTCAAGAAAACACATTGTATGTTTAACATCCCTGGGTATCAGACCTCCAAAATCTCTCAAAGAATGCTATAGTACACAATATCTCCATAAGTAGACGATATACCATGGTCTAATGTTGTCCTCTCCCTACTTAATTCGTGAACCTTGAAGGTGATTGCTATAGTGAAATATCTTGGGTAGGACATAATATTGTTGTTCTGTCCTCTCGCGATTTCAAGCAACCATGTGGGAAACATTCGAACAGTAGATGTTTCCTCTCGAACCTATATAAACATAAAAAATTTATAAGACATAAAATATATGGAAAATGTTAGATTTAATTGCATCTAAACAAACACTTACAAAATATTGAAACCACTTATAATAATCTTCTTGTTTATGAGCTTCTATTTCGCCTTCGGATTTGTTCGGGAAGTAACCACGAACCATTGCCATGTATATCCTACAAGGTTTTAAGATGCACAAGTTATATACATAATAGAAGTGATAAAAATCACCAAAATTGAAATGTATTCATATTTACCTTTCATACTCCAACATATCTTCTCAATTACTGAGGATATATGTATGTAGATGCTCCCACTCCTCTGAAATAAGTTGATGAGTCTTACCTTTTCTGTTAAGTCGTCCATTTTGTTAGAACACACTAGGGACATAAGCTGGATACGTTGGATGTTGTCTACCGTCGTCATGTCGACTTGTTCTATGGCTTTTCGTTACCACATCTCTTGGAAAGTAATATTCCGCAAAATTTGCGGCTTCTTCATTGATGCTCTGTGACACAATAGAACCTTCGACTCTACTAAGACTTTTCACCTTCTTCTTCAAGTGGAACATGTACCTCTCGAATGGATACATCCACCAATATTGAACTAGGCCACCAAGTACTGCTTTACAAGGAAGATAAACCGTTAGATGTTCCATAACGTCAAAGAATTACGGTGAGAAAATCTTCTCCAAATCGCAAAGGATAATTGATATACTCCTCTATAACGTGGAAATACCATCTATGTTAAGTGTCCTTCGGCTAATGTCATGAAAATGCCCCAACCGCTGTAGATGCAAAAAACTATATAAATAATGCAAAATCAAAACATGTAAGTAACATGTACACAAGTGAATTAATTTATACTTGCAATGGCTTCGTGGACATCTTTGGAAAGGAGATGCTCAAATGCAATTGGGAGAAGGCGTTGCATCACTACATGACAATCGTGGCTCTCCATTCTAATGATCTTGCCTTCTCCGATATCAACACAATTCCTTAAATTAGATGCGTATCAATCAGGGAATTTGACCCTATGAATACTCCAGTCGAATAACTCACCCTTTGAATCCTTAGGTAATCTAAATGAATGAATTGGAAAAATTCCATCATCCGTGATGTGAAGCTGAGGACGAGAACAATTGTTCGCAAAATCTAATATAGACTTCAAATTGACTTTCATCTTCCCTTCGACATGTAGCACGGTGGTCATAATGTTGTCAAAGAAGTTCTTCTCAATGTGCATGATATATAGGTTATGTCTCAACAAATGGATTTCCTAGTAAGGAAAATCCCAAAATATGTTTGTTTGTGCCAATTATGATTAATAACTGCAAATTCAACATTGACGTGTCCATTCCCACCAATATTTTCATCATTCGTCATTTTAACACCATAATCACACATTTGTCTTAATAGATCTTTGCCATTTAATTCAGGTGGTGGACTGTCAACACATATCTTCTTCGTGAATAATGTAGTAGATCGACGATATGGATGACTCAGGGGAAAAAACATTCGGTAACAATCAAACCAAAATGTTTTTCTTCCATTATTCAGTTGGAAGGAATTGGTGTTATCGTTACAATATGTACATGCTAGTTTCCCATGTGTTGTCCATCCAGATAACATCCCATACGCTGGGAAATGGCTTATAGTCCACATAATAACCGTCTGCATCTTAAATTTTTGTTTTAAAGACACGTCATACACCTCTTCCCCATATTTCCATAATGTGTTCAAGTCATACATAAGTGGTTGCAAAAACACATCAAGCGATCATTTCATATGTCATGAACCTGGTACAAAAACATAGAGAACTAGAAACTCTCGGTTCATACACAATAATGGTGGAAAATTGTAAGGTGTGACGATGAACGGCCATAGAGAATAATGTCTACCATCCTTCCCATATGGCTGAATCCATATGTACTTAATCCAAGATAGACATTTTGTGTCTCACATGCAAAATCCGGATATGTAGACTGAAAATGACGCCAAAGCTCTGCATAAGAAGGATGTGTAATCTCTCCATCAAATCTATGCTCAGCATGCCATCTCATTGCCGCAGCTGTTCTCTTAAAATGATACAACCTCTTCAACCTATATGTTAGTGGCAAATACCACTGTAAGGCACCAAAACTCAACTGCATATATCCTTATACCTTGGTTGCGACAATATCAACAACTCGTCTGGGTGTCGTCGCGTCTCCAATAGATCATACAATTGTCGATAAACACGTCTATAACCTGATACGATAATCCAAGCCCCGACCCAAGTCTTTGTATCTCGTAATATGGACCTGGATCATTGTTATCTTGTGGCAAGATATTTCTCACAAACTTGGATATTGCGTCAACTGCATCCTCAGAAAAATTATAATATCTTTATTCCCATCAACCTACTAGCAGATGATAAATGCGAATGATCATCTCTACACCCACTATATAATGGCTAATTCGCTACATCTAACATACCAAAAAACTGTTGTTCTGCTAAATTTGGTTCTTCATAGGAAACCTGAGCCGTCTTCTATATTTTTTCTATAGACGTCATTAACCATTTGAACCGTAGGTGCCCACCGTTCTAGGTTCCTCTATCCTATCGGGAAACGGTTTGCTACCGCTACTAATAGCAACAATATCAACGTGTTCTCCATGTAAATACAAAATCTTATAACTCGGCAAAAAACCATTCACATGCAAGTGATGCCATACTATATTCATCCTCGTATGACGAGAATTCCAACATAAAGATCATGGACATGTTAACTTACGACTGCTTTGTGCCCGAGGTTGCCGACATGCTAATTCCATGAACTCCATAACACCATTTGCATATTCCTCGTTCAAAAGCTTTGTCTCTTGATTCATCCTTTCACCATCCATCCATGATCAAAAATAAGGAGGAGTAGACATTTTATAAGTATGTTTGTGAAATCTTTTTTGAAATAATGAGAGGCGATGTTCTCGTTTATATAGATTTTTTTTTTCTTACGGATTACTGACGAATTATTCCGTCAGTAAATCAAATATATATCAGTAGGTAACGACTAACGATGGATAGTTTCAATCGGGAAAATTCACCAACGACATACTAACAGATCAGTGACGGAAAATACCCGTCAGTCAATTTCTGTCACTAATCTGTTAGAAATACTTACGGAAATTAACCCATCAGTAAATTATTGACGACCAGAAAATCCGTCAATTTTCTCGTCACTATTACTAACGGATATTTAACTGTCAGTAAATTCCATAAGAAATCCCCCTATTTTCTTGTAGTAAAATATAAATTTTGTATAAAATTTGTGTACAGTATTTTATGATGAATATTTTACAATATCATGTGTTATAGGTTAGTGTCATACCATAATAATTAGTTACAAAACTAACATATAAATTTATATATAATTATTTGTCATTATGCTTAGGAAAAAAATCATATAGTTTAACTTATCAAAATATGATATAAATATATATAATGAAAGATGGTTTTAAGCATGATTTATTTTGTATATCATGTACTATTTAGCTAAGTCAAACTATTTTTATAGTTATATACAAGGTTCTCAATCAACATAAAATTTACCAATAACTATGCAATTTAATTTTATAACATGTATTAATTATAGCAAAATATTTTATTAAAGCTTATTTATATAATTTTACAAAAAATTATAAGATTTGTATACTTGATCCGTTAAACATATTGATCTTAGAAATAGCAATTCTAACCCGCAATACAATATATTTTTCTAAATGATTTCATATAGTTGATATTTATATTTTAAGTAATTATTATAGTCGTTGTTGATTTTTTTATGTACTATATATAATGATATCAAAAACATATTTTACTCATCTTATTCTATCGATCCTTTTCAAAATTTTGGTTCGGTTTCGGTTTGATTCCTATCGGTTCTAGGTCGGTCAGTTATGTGTTTGAAGAACTAAAAATTAGCTAAATTTTTTGGTTCTTAATCGGTTCGGGTATTTCAGACCCAAGTTTTTTAAAAATACTCGATAAAACAAAAAAGTACCCGATACCATAATATAATGTAAGAAAATTTAAGATGAAAATTACTCCGTAATAGAATAAAATACCCAAAAAACTAGAAGTATCCGATGATAGAGTAAAATAGCCAAAATTTAAGATGAAAAGTTCCTGATAAAGAATAAAATACCTGATAAAATGAAAAGTACCCGATTATAGAATTTTCTAAGTGAATAAACTTAACCCAAAATATAAATATATATATGTGTGTGTGTGTGTGTGTGTGTGTTCAGGTATTCGATTCTACCCATCAATTCTTGGTTCAGTTCCTGTTCCTACCCGATAGTCATGGTTCTTCGTCTCAATAACCATCAGGTAATTTGGGTGACACCGAAAGCGAACCAAAAACATTTTCTTGGTTATTCGATTCAGATTCATTGATTCAGGGTCTTTTTCCCACCCTAGATCCTAACATGCTCATTATATTTTAATATGATTTTTCCTATATAATTGAATTTATATTTTATGGATTTCATGTAGTTTATTGAAATTTCCCCCTTTTTACCATTATTAGATTATTACAATAAACCTATAATCAACTATATAAACTATATAAAATGATATTAAGATTTATATTAATTAAAATGGTTTGACTAATAAATTTATAACCCATTTTAATAAAAAAATTTTGGATAATTTGATATGTATTCTTATTTGTTATATCACAAAAATGAAATGATTTTACAAAAAAATGTAAATTAACAATATATCGATGATACAATAATATATATATATATATATATATATATATATAACATCATATAATTCTGTGATGATATACATATTCATGATATCAATATCAAAAAAATTTCATACCTATTATTTAATGCAAAATATATAATGATATTTCATGTTAATCTATAGTATAGTATTAAGAAAAAAATATTTAGTTCCTTATTTAGTTGATTTAAATATTTATACTATTGTATTAGTTTAAATAATTTTAAAATGAGATAAAAAACCCAAGCATATTAAAATGAAATTTAAATCACAATTCTTTTATTTATTGAATTAATTTAGTTGTATTAATAAATTTTAAAAGAAAATTATTAGATTTGAATAGGTAAAATTTCATTTTAACACACCAAATGTATTTCATTTACCCTTTTAATACACGAATTATTCGAATACTCAACTTAATACACAAACTAAAATTTTTTCTAAGTTTAATACATAAACTATCAATCATCTACGTATTTTACACGGATTCAGTTATTTATCATTTAAGGCACCGTTAACTTTTATTTTATAAATAAAAAGCATTAAAAATTAATGAAAAATATAAAAATAAATAAAAAAATACAAAATAAATCAAGAAAAATATAAAAATAAATCAAAAATTTGAAAAATTCATGAAAATAAAAAATAAATCAAGAAAAATATAAAATTATAATAATTGAACAAAAACTCTTTAAATTTTTTTGAGTTGAACAAAAACATAGAAAATTGTAAAATTTTCAAAATTTTCCTTAAAATTGATGATAATTATTGAAAATATTATTAATTTTGAAGCATTTATTAAAAAATGATTTAAATGTTACATTAGATACCATTGAAATAGAAATATCTTTAAAAATGTTTTTAGAAAACTAATTAAGGATATAATTGACAATAAACTTCAATGTATTAGTATTGAAAAAAACTTCAACATACTCTACTTGTGAAAAAGTAACAAAAAAGAATATCCAATTAGATCCTTTTGAAATTTTTTACAACTTTTATATTTTTCTTAAATTTTTAAATTTTAATGTTATGCTTCGAATTTTCAGGGTGATCGGACTCACCTTTGGGCAGCCCTTATTCACAGTCGCTACATTTATGGGGTCATCCTCGATCTCGTGGCTCGTGTTTGGTGATTTCAACGAAGTCTTAGCGACTTCCGATCACTCTCGCATTGGCTCTCACTCTCGCATTCTTGGTACACTTGGTGGAATCATCAAGTGGGTAACCCAATTGCAAAGAAACTTGATCGAGCATTGATCAATGACTAAAGGGGCTCGGCTTTCCCTGAGTCCTATGTTGTTTTTGAGTCCAATGGAGTCTCTGACCACGCTCATTGTGTCATCAATTTTGCTACTTCCTATACTTCAATTCGTAAGCCATTTCGTTTTAATAACTTCTGGCTCGATGACCCGTCGTTTTTCTGTGTTCTCAGGTCCCATTGGCAAGCTACTTCCGTCATTCACCATTCTCGCCTTGCTCTTTGTCTTCTGTATGTCAAGCTCAAGGCTTTAAAGCTACCTCTTCGGCATCTCAATGTCACTAATTATGGTGATCTGACGACTCGATTTAAAACGGCGTATGATCTTTTCCTACATTGTCAAACTCAAGTTCTAGCGGACCCAAGTCCTAGCAATATAAAAACAGAAGCAACGTCTGCTCATTCATGGCATGTTTTGGCTAAGGCTGAGGAGCGACCTTTTCAACAAAAATCACGTATTCGTTGGTTACGGCATGGTGACCAGAACACAAATTTTTTTCATCGTGTCTCTCAATCTCGTGCCTCTCGCAATTCCATCAAACAGCTCCGTCTTCCCTCTGGTGACATCATCACGGATCAAGCTACCATTAAGTATGCCGCCGTTTTGCATTTCAAGTCTTTCCTTCAAGCCTCGGTGGATCTCACCCCCATCCCACCAGCCACTCTTTCCGAGCTCCTTACATATCGCTGTCTGCCAGAGCTTTGCACCGCACTTGTTGCCCCAATCCTTGGCACAAAAATCCACTCAACGCTCTTCTCTATGCCCTCCAATAAAGCTCCAGGACCAGATGGATATACCTTGGAATTCTACAAAGCGGCTTGGCCCATTATTGGTAACGAATTTGTAATAGCGGTTCAATCCTTTTTCATCTATGGTTTTCTACCTGCAGGTATCAATGCGACGCTTGTCGCTTTAATTCCCAAGGTCGATGATCCTCGAGAAATGAAGGATTACCGTCCCATATCCCGTTGCAACATAATATACAAAGTCATTTCCAAAATTCTCGCCAACCTCCTCAAGTAGTGCTTGCCCGACTCCATCGAGCCAAACCAGAGTGCCTTCGTCAAAGACCGTTTGTTACTGGAGAATGTGCTGCTTGCTATGGAAGTCGTCAAGGATTACCATAAACCAACAATCACTCGTCGGTTCACTCTCAAGCTAGATATTTCAAAGGCATTTGATACTATTAATTGGGCGTTTATCGTTTCGGTTTTGCAGGTTATGGGTATTCCAGATCGCTTTGTGCACTGGATCTTCACTTGCCTTTCCACCGCTACCTTCTCTATTATGATCAATGGTGAGCCCGCGGGCTACTTCCCAAGCGCTCGGGGCATTAGACAAGGCTGTGCCCTTTCACCATACCTATATGTCATCGCCACGAATATCCTCTCGCGTCTCTTGAACAAAGCGGCGGCTACGGGTTTGTTTGGGTGTCATCATAATTGTCGGCCAATTGGTCTTACTCATCTTTGCTTTGCTGATGATATCTTGGTTTTCTCTGATGGTACTTTAGATTCTCTCAAAGGTATTTTGCAGGTTATGGATACTTTTGGGGCAGCCTCGGGTTTGTGTGTTAACCTCACCAAATCCTCCATTTACCTCCCGTTTTCCCCTTCGCTACCTTTCCGCTCCTTCCTTCATGCCACCGGCCTCGTCTACGATACTCTTCCGGTTCGATATCTAGGCCTCCCACTGACGATAAAGGCCTTGTCCCCCGCTGATTACGCACCACTGCTCGATCGCGTCTGGTCTCGTATCAACTCATGGTCCGTGAAGCTCTTGTCCTTTGCTGGTCGCCTACAACTTATCAATTCCGTTATCCTAAGCACTGTCAACTTCTGGCAATCCGCCTTCCGACTACCGAAAAAGTGCCTCCAGCAAATCAACAGTCTATGTTGTAACTTTCTCTGGTCAGGTACAGCCACTAATCACTCTATGACTAAGGTCTGTTGGAATGATGTATGTAGGCCTAAAGACGAAGGTGGAGATGGCATTCAGCGCCTTGAGGATACGTCCATGGTTTTTTCTCTCTCACTGGTTTGGCGCTTGTTCTCCCGTACCTCCTCTCTCTGGCGTTCTTGGACGCGCCAATACCTTCTTCGGCACACTACCTTTTGGGATGCGCCGATTAACACACGTGGTTCTTGGATGTGGCATAAACTACTAAAGCTTCGACCCATTGCGCTGCAGTTCCTACGTATCTCGGTCGCTTCTGGTAGTTCCACATCTTTTTGGTTTGATCCTTGGTCTCCTCTTGGTTCTTTGTTTGCCATTGCAGGTGAAACAGGTATTCGTGAGTTCGGAGTTCCAAGGCTAGCGTCAGTATCTGATGTTGCCCAACCCACAGGCTGGCGTATACGTCACTCGCGTGTCCCTTTCTACCGTGACTTACGAGACCGTATCTCCCACCTTCCGCTCCCGTCTCCCTCCTCGGACGATGACTCTCCACTCTGGCGCCATCTCAACGATGGATACAAAGACTATTTCACGTCTACAACTACCTGGCAACAAATCTGACGTCGCTTCCCAAAGTTACCATGGAGTTCAACGGTTTGGTTTCCCCAATCCATTCCACGTTACTCGTTTATTACAAGGCTTGCTGTTCTTGACAGGCTAACCACTGGGCGGAGGATGCGGCAATGGGGTGTACACCAAGCTTGTATTCTCTGTGGCGAGCTAGATGAATCACGGGATCATCTTTTCTTCGCATGCCCTTACTCATTCACTATCTGGGATTCTCTCGTCTCACCGATCCTGCGACATCGTATCTCTCCAGACTGGTCCCTCACCCTTTCCTCTCTTCGTCACCAATCACTCTCGTGTCTCGACCGTGTCCTTCTTCGGCTTCTGCTACAAGCGACCATCTATCACCTGTGGCGGGAGCGAAATAACCGAATACACGGACAACCAGTTCGCTCCGTTACTTCACTACGCACCACCATTGCCTGTGGAATTACAGACAGGATTACAAGCTTACAGTACGGGCCGCAATTCCGTTATGCATCTCTCGCTCACCATTGGGTTTCATTCTCTACTTAGCTTCATCTTCGACGCTTTTTCGGCCGACTTTTTTGGATCTTTCATCTCTTTCAGGGCTCGCTGGGTATAAGGCATGTATTCTTTTTCCTATCTCTAGTTTTGTCCCACTGGGTTTTCTAGAGATAGGTTTTAACGAGGCATCCTTGTACCACCCCACAACGACCTTATTTTCTTTTTGATTTCTCAGTTTCTTACCAACTCATAACTCTCTTTTGTACATTTAACTTTTTTTTCTCTTGATATATAATTTTAAAATTTCATCAAAAATATATATATACAGATTTTATAATATTATTTTAATAAAATTACATAAATATTTAAAGTTTACCTATTTTATCATTTATAAAATATTATTTCTTTATTAAAAATACTTTTAAGACTTTCATTTGAATTTTTTAATATATATATATATATATTAAAAAAACATTTCTCTAATTTTCAAATTGAATTGTTTTCTTACAAACAAGTTTTGGAACAATGTACCCACAAATATTTTGATATTTTAATTAAAGGACATGAATTCGGAATATCTAGATTCCTCGAATATAAATCTAGATTGTCCCACTTTTTTTTTTTGTAATGCAATACTTTATTTCCAACAAAAAATTACAAGAATTGGTTTTTGAATGAAGCTAAAAAAGTAAATCTATAGAGGATCTACTGATTTTTACAGAGCATTATAGGGATCTAGTCCTAAACCATTCCTAGAGTAAGTCATGAATTGCTAGGATACCATTACTACGGAGAGATGCAATATTTTGCTTGATGTAGTGTTCAATCAAACGAATGATTGATGAAGCAGGCGTTGAAGGCCGTCCATGCCGGCGCTTATTCCTTTCCATCCATATATAATGAATAGAACTTTGGAAAATAAACTTGAGGAGAATTGCAGAGGTGCGAGATTGGATAGTTAGAATGCGAGTGAGAATGGTGTTCCAATCAGTAGTATAGAGATGAAGTAGTAAGGGATGAGCCAACGAGTACCAGATTGTAGCGGCAAAAGGACAATCGAAATATAAATGGTCTCGCGATTCGAGATTGGCCTGACAGAAACAACAAGACACCAAGGCTGAGCTGTTCCACGTGCTTATGCGATCACCGGTGGCTAGACGATTCCACATCGCCAGCCATGTGATAAAAGAATGTTTAGGTGTTGCTTGATTGAACCAAACAAGTTTTGACCAGGTGCAATGAGCTTTGGTTAGTCGAATTTAATCGCAAACCTTGGATGTGATAAAGCGAGTAGAATAGGTACCATTCGGTTGTCTCCATTCATAAATGTCAGCCTAATCAGTTAAAGGTGGAATTGTAAGAGCCTGGAGAGATTGGACCAGGTACCTAAGAGGGGGATATCGTTGGGGACGAAAATTCCAAGCAGTGGAGCTAGCATCAGCCACAGTAGCCGAAGCTGAGATTCCCAAAGCTCGAAAACCTCGAAACCCAGTTATGTCATAGAGCTGTCCCAATGGTGTCCAGCTATCGTACCAGAAGGACATGTGTAACCCTTTACCCACACGCGATCGCACAAATGTGAGAGCTGTGTCCCGAAGCTTCAAAATTTTACGCCATAGCCATGAGCCTGAGCCAGCAGAGGCAGTCCAAATTGATCCTGTTCGAATGAGATATCTTTGGATCCAATTAACCCATAACGAATCACGGGAGGTTAGAATGCGCCAAATCAACTTCAAACCATAAACCTTGTTAGCCGTCTTCAAGCTTTGTATGCCCAAGCCACCTTCTGGTTTTGGGTAACACAAATCGGACCAAGCTATCTTAGCTTTAGATGAGCACATCGAAGAACCAGACCAAAGGAAAGCGGCACACAATTTCTCAATTTCTTGAATGCAACCACTAGGGAGGCGAAAACCAGAGATCCAGAAGTTGGTGATGCCGCGAATAACAGATTGAAGTAGTTGGAGGCGGCCCGCAAATGAGAGAAAACGAACTGACCAAGATTGAAAGCGAGATCGTATGCGATCAAAAAGTGGCACGAAATCAGCCAAATTCATGGCTCGGGTGGATAATGGCAGACCGAGATATTTCAGAGGCAACGATTCAAAAACCAAACCAAAGGAGTTGGTTATCTGCAATTGATCCGCATCAGAGAGACCACCAGAGAAAATACCGGACTTTGCAACATTAATAGACAATCCCGAGATTCGAGCAAATTGGGAGAAAATATTGAAGATTTCCGCAATGGACTCTGTTTTCCCATCCGTAAAAACCAGTTCGTCAGCAAAACAGAGATGTGTGAGACCTAAGTCTCGACATCTCGGATGATAACCCAGCCGACCTGAAAGAGCAGATTTGTCGAAGAGACATGATAAAACATTCATACCCATTACGAAAAGGTAAGGCGAGAGAGAGCAACCTTGGCGTAGGCCACGCGAACTCTTGAAAAAACCAGTCAGTTCTCCCTTAACCTGAACAGAGAACCAGGCTGTGGAGATACAAGTATGAATCCATTTAATGAAAATTTCAGGGACTTGAATGGCTTGCAATATAGTTACCAGAAAAGACCATTGAATAGAATCGAAAGCTTTTGCAATGTCAATTTTTAGTGCACATCTGTGAGGAATCCCTGGCTTGTGATAATCTTGCACTACCTCTGTAGCTAGAAGAATATTTTCCATCAATAGTCTTCCCTGCACGAATGCAGATTGATTCGGCTTAATGAAATGTGGTAAAATTTGCTTCAGCCTGTTTGCCAATAGTTTAGAGATGATTTTGTAAACCAAATTACAGCAAGATATCGGACGATAATCTTTCATCTCCATGGCCGCTTCATGTTTTGGGATCAAAGCCAGAGTTGTAGAGTTTACACTATGAGGAAGAAAGCCATTTCTAAAGAACGATTGGACTGCCGTTATGAGATCTGGTCCAATCACCGGCCAGGCTGCAAAAAAAAATTCTTTGGTGTAGCCATCGGGGCCTGGAGATTTTTTGTTTGGCATAGAGTTGAGACAAGTCTGAATTTCTTCTGGTGTACTTGACTGGATGAGTTGCTGTTTTATAAGCGGGCTGCAGCGATATGAGAGGAGAATTGAGAGCTCAGACTGGGAAATACCTGTGAATTCCTAAGATTGGTCTTGAAGGAAAGTTTTGAACCAGCGTTCAGCTTCACCTTTAATGGCTGCTGTTGATGTGGTGATTTCTCCAAAGGGCAATTTGATCATATGAATTGCGTTTCGGGAAGCTCTGGCCTTAGACACTAGGTGAAAAAATCTGGTATTTTTATCGCCTTTCTTGAGCCAATGAACCTTTGCTTTTTGTCTGAAAAAAGCTTCTTCTAACTCTGATATATGAGACCAGCGGGATAGAGCAGCCGTGGCGGATTCAAAAGTGGCAGAGGTCGGGTTGAGGACTGCAATTTCTTCACATGAGACCAGATGTTCATATGCTTCGCGTGATCGAGTAGGCAAATTACCGAACTTTGTTTTATTCAGATGTCTCAAGGGAAGCTTCAAGCTCTTTAATTTTTTATGAAAGCGGAAGAGAGCAGAGCGGGAATGAAACAGAGGAGCTGTTTGATTCCAAGTCTCATGAATTACAGGCAAAAAACTGTCGTGAGTGGTTAACAGATTGACAAATTTAAAGGGCTTATAAGAGACTTCCAATTGCCGAGAGATAATGACAATGCTTCGAAGATGATCTGACACACCGCCAGATTCAAAAATAGCATAGCACGCTTGATGAGTCAAATACCAATTGGAGTTAACCAGAACTCGATCCAATTTCTTACAGATGGTGTCATTTTCTCTCTTGTTTGACCAAGTGAAAAGCGGACCGCGGTAAGGAAGATCATATAGAGCACAAGAGGCAAGCATCGATTTGAATTCAACCATACATGTGGTTAACGGAGCATAGCCATAATGCTCAGATAAGCAAGTGGTTTTGTTGAAATCACCAATTAGCATCCATGGATGGGTAGCGAAAATATGTAGAGAGCTATGATCAAGAAGATCGTTCCAAAGAGTAGAACGAGCCGTAGCCTCATTTGAGGCGTAGATAAATGAGACCAAGAACTGTATGTTATTGGCTGCATCAGAGACAGAACATGTGATGAGCTGATCTGACTTGTACATGGGAGTGAGTAAGACCGAAGAATCCCAAACTACCCATATACGGCCGAGGGGATTATGTTCATAATTAGACAGAAAAGACCAACCAGGGAAAACTGTAGAACAGATACGGTTGGCATTATTCTCTTGAACACGCGTTTCGAGCAGGAAACCAAAGGAAAATGAGGAATTCACAGACCTTTGCTTGACTAGTTGATGTTTTTTAGGTTTGTTGAATCCACGCATGTTCCAAGAGAACACAATCATTAGTGTTTCTTATGAGATCCCCGCCGACCCTTGTGAGGCGGGGAAATAACTTTAGGAAGCCCTGTACCAGTAGAAGAAGGGCCAGCTTTAATTAGATTCTTTGAGGCCCGAGGTATAGGCTGACGGGAAGCCGTATTAAGAGAAGCCGAGGTTGTTTCAGCTTCAAGTCCAGTCTCAGAAGTAGAGTCCGCTTTGGTAATAGTGTGGGATCCCATTGAATCATCCTGTAATTCACCTTCTTCCACCTCAGGAGGCAAAACAGAGCCTTGTTCGACTTGATCAGAGTTTAGAAGGACAGAGAATCGTGAAGGCGAGATAGTTGTAGAAGCTATCTCCTTGAGTGTGACATGCCGAGATCGGGAGTCCAGCCTAGAACCATTGGGTGAGACCGTAATCCAATCTGCAGTCACTTGATTACCCATTGGATCGACTTCATTCTGATTAGCGTGTGATTCGGTAGGAAGTATTGTTTCAACTACTGGTTCAGAAGTGGAAACATGATCAATATCAACTGAGGCTACATCAACTGAGGCAGCTTTAATTGAGGTGACTGGTGAATCAATGTCAGGAACTTTCTTGGGAGAGGCAGGAGCAGATTTGTTTGTTGCCAGACAAACTTTAGAAAGATGGCCCCACTTTGAACATTTAGAACATCATGAAGGTAGCCAAGGGTAGAAAACATCAAGATCAGCTGTGAAGCCTTTCCCATTGTTTAAGTGGATCTTCTTGGGTAATTCTTTTGTCAAGTCTGTGTGTATAAACACACGAGCAGAGTCAAAAGTGTGACATGCCAGTGTTGAAGGGTGCAGACGTTGAGGATCCCCTACAGCGCTAGCTACCCATTGGAGACCTTTGATGGACATAAGTTCAGGTGGGACATTTTTAAAATCAACCCAGAGTGGAATCATTTCTAATGCAGGAGGGGAAGTAAGAACTTCGAGATGCCATTCTAAAACGAGGACTGGAACATCCGCAATGCTCCATAATCCACGAGAGAGAACTTTTTTTCCGGATAGTAGGATTCATTATTCTGAATTTATAGGTGGTGGAATCGATGATGTGCACGTCAATCTTCGAAGCTTTTTCCCCAAACATCCAAATTTTGTTCACTATTACGTGAACCTTTGCGACATGAGGAGCAGAGTCTAAAAATCGGCCGATTAGGAACGACTTCCAGAGTTGATTTTGGTCGTAGAGAATGTCATCAGGGACCGAGAGAGATGCTGAACCATTAGAGAATTGTGTGTCGAAGTGTTGCTTTGTGAGGGAGCCTGAAGTTGCACCTGCAACAGAGGCCCAAGAGGTTTTGAGTTGAGAGTGGGAGGGAAGACCAGCCGGTGGAGGCTCACCGTCCACCATGACGGCGAGGAGGCTAGGTCGAGAAGGCAAGACGGCAGCAAAATCACCTTGGGAGTCGCCCTAGGTACTTTCCTTAAACGGCACACGAAAGATCCCGTCCCACTTTTAACTATATTGGATGTATCCTATTAGTAATTCACCGATAAAATGACAGGTCGAAATGAAATTAAATTAACCATTACAAAGATCTCACTTAGAAGGGACATATTGGGGACAACATTTCCAGAGAGCAAGCCAAGATAGAGATGAGATGCATCACACACAACAAACCTAATGACACTTTTTCTTTACCCTTCTTTTTAGGAGTATACTCACTTTTTATATTATAATGCATCATTATCGATCTTGCTATCACTACAAGAAAATAGGCAAAACATAACGGACAAATCCGTCATGAATCCGTCACGAATAGGAAATCCTTACAAATTCGTCAAGATGTATTCCATCAAGAATCCGTCAGGAATCCGTCATGAGTTTTCTGACGGATCCGTCATGAGTTTTCTGACGGATCCGTCAGGATTTCAGATATATATATTTTAAATATAGTATTATTATTAATTGATTTTAAATATATCTTAATAAAATTTAATTATAAATTAATAAATATAATTGAAATATAATTAAAAATATAAAAACATTCATAAAAATAAAATGTTAAAATGTTTACAAAAACCCAAAGTTCGATCGATAATGATATAAAAAGTACTAAAAGTAGAAACTACACTACTGGGGTGGTGGTTGTGGCGGGAATCGGGTCGTCATATGCGCCATGAAAGAACCCATAGTCATCTGCAGCCACTCATCCATCTAACGATGCATCTCCTCCCTTTGCTCTCTGAGTTGGTCGGCGAGTTGCTCGTTGAGTTGGGCGGCGAGGCGAGCTTCTTGCTCCATTTGCGCGGCCTGCATCTGAGCCATCTGCTGCTGCATCAACTCCATAGCCGCGTCCTTCTGCCGCATCTCCTCTTCTCAAAAATAACTTCTCGTCGAGATGATCCCGGGAAACAGTAAGAGGCCATGTTCATGAGCCCTAACATGCGCCCCTTCTGTTATTTCGTAGCCTACAAGACAAAAAAAACAAACTATTATGTTAAAACAAACCATTATGTTAAATTATAATTTAAAAGTATTTACCATATTACATACCTGAGACGCAATCTCGTACTGTGTATCGAGCGGAGTTCGTCGAGGGTCATGGACTCCTGAGATGTCCGCTCGTGGATCAGCCGTCATGTCGTCTGGACAACCTCGCGAACAACCTCATTTTGTACATGTCATGTCGTCTTGTTTGTGTTGACTTCCTCCAGAAGCTCGAGATGCTCTAGTCGACGGCCAGTCTCATGCTCCTATTTTATAATTGAGAATCAAATTAGTATTGGAAATTTAAATATTAAGTTTTATATATCAAAAATATTTTCATACCATCTCATTGGCCCAAGTGACCGCACTCTTGGAACCGGTGTTGGTAGTAGATATCCCTTTGCCATCTCGGGTACTCATCCGGTTGTTCCTGTTGGAAATAGTTTTTCCCTTCGTCTTCTCATCCTCCCAATATCTGACGAAGCCTTGTACGAGTTTTTCAGGCATCTTGTTATGCTTCTTTTTCTCAACATACCAACCATTCTTCCACGCATAGACGTGTTGAGTGAACGTCTTCGCAGCTTGTGCATAAAACGCAATCCGGACCTCGCGTGTCAACTCAGGTGACCAGTTGAACTCTTGCTAAAAAATTTAAACGGGTTATTTTACTAACTACTTATAGTTGTAGTTTGTTCTTAAATATAAAAAATCTGGATAATACTTACCGCAAAGCAGTAAAACCAGTACTCCTTCTCGGCGTCTGGCATATCCTCAAATGTAAGATGCGCCACTCGAAGAAGTCTGTGCATTATTCGCTCAATGCACTTCGTGATGCCATTGTTAGTATGTAGAAACCACGTCGTGCCGTCACGGGCAGACGAGTGAAGTTTCGGCAATCGCTCCCGTCCAGGTAGGACTAGGAGGTCCTCTATAGACATCCGCATTTGGGGATGCGGATGTCCTTCAGGTACCTGTGTATCAGGCACCCGAGTAGACGTCGGGGATGGGTCCGTAGATCCCGACGTCTGGTCAATCTCACCCGTATGAAATGAGTGGTACAATATAAAATTAACGGTTTCAATTGGAATAATTAAAATTTATAATAATAATGATAAATTAAAACTTTATAAGAATAAATTGTATAAATATAATTCTAAATTTTAATAATTCTTAAATATTATAATTATTTAAATAGTAAGTAAAATTAATAATAATGATATAAATTTGATAATAATAAATATTAATTATAATAATCTTATAAAGCTATAAATGTTAATTTTATAATTATTTAGATTATATAAATTTGATAATAATAAATAAAAATTATAATAAATCTTATAATAATTAAATTTTTATAATAATTAAAATTAAATAAATTTTACAATACTAATCAAACCCTAAACCCTAAATACTAATAAAACCCTAAACACTAAACCTAAAACCCAAAAACACATTTTTATAAAAACACACAACTAATCAAAATCAAAATCAATTTTCAATCATAAAACCCTAAATACTAACATTCAACCTAAACCCTAAACAATTATCAAATACTAAAATTTTCCAAAACACAACCAAATCAATCTCTAAACACAAACTTAATCATAATTTCAAAACACAAACAACATGGAAAACATCAATTGAACCCTAAAAAACATTCAAAATCAAATTTTCTTCAATTCCCTAAAACTCTAACATAAACTAAAATGAACCCTAAATGTACTTAAAAAACCTTAATATTACCTTGGATCACCCATTGGGAAGTTTTGGATGTGTTTTGGTGAAGATGCACCAAAGATTTGGCCAGAAAAGCTTGAAATCGCCGGAAAATCACCGGTTTTAGTTTTGTAAGTCGCGGTGAAATGAGGAAGAAGAAGAGACTGGAAAATTAATACTAAATTCCTGACGGATGTATCCGTCAGGAAATCGTAGGGAATGAAAAAAATTGAATTTTCACTCGGATTTCAATTTTTTGGGATGTATACGCGCCAATGTACTGTACATACTTACGGATTCCTGACGGACACCCTACATCCGTCAGAAATCCGTGAGGAATCCGTCAGTAAATCATAAATAAGGTTTAGGTTTGATTTAGGGATTAGGGTTTGGATCCTAATGATATGTGTTACATATCAACATGAATGATTAGGAAAACATGTCCATAGTATGTTCATAATTACATTCAAATGACAATTTATAAATGTACGTCTTGCATTATTGAAGTTTGGTGTATAAGATCATATTGCATTACTAACACTTTCGAATATAAAACATGTTTCGTATTTTTGAAATTCATTTTTTTAGATTTAAAAATAAATAAAATCAATTATTAGTATGTTAAAATACTTGTTAACATCAAACATAATGTTCATTTAGGGTTTAGGAACCCAAACCCTAAATGAACATTTCCTGACGGATCATGGACTTCCGTCAGGAAATGTCATTTTTATATTTTATATATAAATATATATGTTAAATATATATATATATATTTATATATATATATATATATATATGTTAACTACTAATTAAATGATAATTTTTGTAAAAAATGGAAATATATGTAAAAAATATAGATACATTTCAAAGTGATCATACATAATAAAAACATAGAAATCTACTCGGAAGTCGATGAATATTCTGATGGATCATAATCCGCATCATCTTCAAACTCGTCGCCAAGAATATCATCTACGTCATGTATATCGACGTTCATATCGCCAAACATTGAGAAATTCACAACTAGATTGACGCCTAATGAAGGCTGAATCTCAGCTAAAGAACCATGACCCAATGGGTGTAGTGGTTCACACTCTAGAATGCCTTCTATCTTCTGTCGAGGGTTTACTTGCGTCACCATTACCCAAGGATCGTTCATATTCTTAATGCGTGGGTACGTAATGTAATTGACCTGCAACATTCATGAATATTATGTTAGCTAATTGTAATAAACTATTTACGTGAATTCAGTAAATTAAATACCTCGACTTCGTGATTATACCTGATCTGCTTGTGTGACGAGAATGAAAGGATCGTATTTTCCAAGTTTTCTACAGGAGTTTATCGAGGTCACGCCAAACTTGTCTACTCTAACACATCTACCGTCCGTTGGATCATACCAATCACACATGAAGACAACCCATCTCAAGTTCAACATCCATGGGTAATGAACCTCCAATATCTCTTGAAGAATGTCATAGTACACAACATCTCCGGAAAACGATGATATACCATGATCTAAGGTCGTCTTCTCTCTATCTAAGGCGTTCACCTTGAAAGCGAATCCCCTCATGCAATACCTCGGGTATGACGTAGTAATGCTGTTTAGCCCTCTTGCAATATCGAACAACCAAGTTGGAAACTTTCGACCCTTCAATGTTTCCTCTGCAACCTATATTTACGTGTATATCATAAATTAGAATTTTGCAATAAAAGCAACCACTTACATAAAATCAACTACTTACATAATATTGCAACCGCTTAATGAACTATTTCTGTTTTAGCGCCTCAACTTTGTCTTCAGATTTATCCGGGAAATAACCATGGACGACTGCGTTGTATAACCTACATAATTTGAAATATTCACAAGTTATATAAACTATATGTATAATAAAAAATTGAAGATATTTAAAGTATTTAACTTGTACCTTTCATATTCGAGTATATCCTCACAATTAGTAAGGATACACATATGTAAATGGTTTCACTCCTCGGATGTAAGTCGGTGACTCTTATCCTTCCCGCTAAGTCGTCCAATTTTTCGGAACATGTTTGGAACGTAAGCTGGGTACATCGCGTGTTCTCCACCATCGTCATGTCGACTTGTTCTACGACTTCTTCTCGGAACATCTCTTGGAAAGTAATATTGTGCAAAATTTGTAGCTTCTTCATTGATGCTTTGCGCCACAATAGAACCCTCGACTCTGCTTAGATTTTTCACCTTTTTCTTCAAGTGGAACATGTACCTCTCAAAGGGTTACACCCACCAATATTGGACCGGTCCACCAAGCGATGTTTCACGTGGAAGGTGAATCGTGAGATGTTCCATGACGTCGAAGAAAGATGGTGGGAAAATCTTCTCCAATTCGCAAAGGATCATTGGTATGTTCGCCTGTAAAATCTTCTCCAAGTCGCAAACAAACTGCTATAAATGCAATCCAATTATAATACAAACCCAATGCTATTGAATATAAAAAAACTAAAGCTATTATTAAAAACCTTTAATAACAAATATACGCTGCTATTATCAAAATAAACATATGCATCTTGAACAACGCTATCATAAATTCGATAATTATAGCATACATTAAATCCGCTATCTAAAGTGTCCGACCTTTAATGACGGGCGCTGTCAGAGCGTTTAATAAACCGCTATGGTATCCTACGATAATGTTTTTCGAACGCTAAAGAGAGACATATTTCTTGTAGTGCCTCTTTCTAAGATCACAGAAGAAAGCTTCAACCGCTGTTAATAAAAAGAAAAACATGTAAGCAAACAATGATTAAAATAATAAAGTCAATTGTACACAAATAACTACATTAATACTTGCAATGGCTTCGTGAACATCTTTCGGCAGAAGATGCTCAAATGCAAATGGAAGAAGGCGTTGCATCACCACATAATAAGCATGGCTTTTCATTCCAATGAACTTGCCTTATCTGATATCAACACAATTCCTCATATTAGAAGCGTGCCCATCAGGGAATTTGACCGTATGAATAATCCAGTCGAAGAACTCAGCCTTTGCATTCTTCAATATTTGAAATGCCAGAACTAGACAACTTCCATCGGGGTTGATGTGAAGCTCAGGACGAGGACAAATATCCAGCAAATCTAATTTGGACTTCAAATTATCTTTTGTCTTCCCTTGGACATTTAGAACTGTGTTCATTATGTTGTCAAAGAAGTTCTTCTCCACATGCATCACATCTATGTTATTCCTCAATAAATGTGTTTTCCAATAAGGCAAATCCTAGAATGTATTTTTCTTGTGCCAATTATGAATTATACTCGTATACTCAACATTGACGTGTCCATTTCCACCAACATTTTCATTGTTCGTCATAATAACACCATAATCATCCAATTGTCGTAGGAGATACGTGCCACCTAATTCAAGTCGTAGACCGTCAACACATCTCTTCTTCGTGAATAATGTTGTTGATCGACGATATGGATGACTCGGGGGCAAAAACCCTTGGTGACAATCAAACCAACATGTTTTCCTTCCATTACTCAGCTGGAAGGAATCAATGTTATCCGCACAATATTGGCATGCTAGTTTTCCGTGAGTTGTCCACCCTGATAACTTGTCATACGCTGGGAAATTGCTTATAGTCCACATAAGAATCGCATGCATCCTAAAATTTTTTTTGTAAAGACACGTCATACACTTTCTCCCCATGTTTCCATAATGTCAACGACTCGTATATCAGTGGTTTCAAACACGCCAATTGATCATTTTGGATGTTCCGGCCCTGGTACAAGAATATAGAGAAATAGAAACTATCAGATGATACACAAAGATGGCAGAAAATTGTATGGTGTCACGATCACTAGCCATAGAGAATATTGTCTACCATGCTTTCCGAACGGGCTGAATCCATCTGTACATAATCCAAGATAAATGTTTCTTGGCTCGTATGTAGAATCTGGATAAGTAGCCTGAAAATGCCACCAAGCTTCTGCATCAGAAAGATGTGCAATCTCTCCATCGAATCTATGCTCAGCATGCCATCTCATTTTTGCAGCTATTCTCTCAGACTGATACAACCTCTTCAACCTATCCTTTAGCGGCAAATACCACATCTTCTTGTAAGGCACTGAAACTCTATCGCATGTATCCTTATACCTTGGTTTGCGCCAAAATCTACAACTCGTCCGGGTGTCGTCACGTCTCCAATAGATCATAAAATTATTGATGCACACATCGATAACCTCATATAGCAATCCAAGCCCCGCCACAAATTTCTGAATCTCGTAAGATGGACCTGGAGCATTGTTGTCCTCTGGCAAGATATCTCTCACTAACTTCGCTATTGCGTCAACTGCATCCTCAAGCAAGTTATAATCTGTCTTTATACCCATCAACCTACTAGCAGATGATAAAGGCGAATGTTCATCTCTACATCCACTATATAATGGCTGATTCGATGCGTCTAACATATCAAAAAGCTGTTGTGCTTCTAAATTTGGTTCTTCGTACGAACGCTGAGCAGTCTCTATAGTCTCTCTATAAACTTTATTAACCATCTGAACCGTAGGTGCAACATAATCTAAATCCTTTCTAGGTTCCTCTATCCTATCGGCCAATGGTTCGCTACCGCTAGTAGTAGCAACAAGATCAGGTCGTTCGCTAACACTACTACTAGCAACAATATCATGTTGTTTGCCATGTAAATACCAAATCTTATAACTAGGCATAAAACAATTCAGATACAAATAATTCCAAACCATATCTATCTTGACATTATGTGAATTCCGACAAACAGAGCATGGACATAGTAACTTACGACTGCGTTGTGCCCGAGGTTGTCGACATGCTAATTCCATGAATCCATTACACCATGCGGATACTCGTTGTTCAAAAGATTTGTATCTGGATCTACTTTTTCCTGGTCCATCCATGATCGAAAATATGGAGGATTAGACATTTTTTGTAAGATATATGTTTTGAAAGTGTGAATAATGAAGGTGTGTGGGTTCTGGTTTTGTAGAACTTTTATTGACGGAATCCTGACGGACTATCCGTCAGGATTTACGAATATAACCGTTGCCAACAGTTATATTAACGGATATGTTGTTAGGTGGACATCCTGACAGATTTACTCTCGGAATCCTGACGGATACATTCATCAGGAAATATCCGTCAGGAATCCGTCAGTTTTGTTGCCTACAGATCAAAGTCTGTCAGGTTTCCGTCAGGAAGTCCACGCAAAACCAGACGGATTTTGATCCGTCAAGACCTCCGGTCATTTTTTCCAATTTTTTTGTAGTATATATATATATATATATATATTAGTTTTACAATTCGTGTGATGGATCGATGTATAGCTTATTATTAATTAAAATGAAATCCCTATATTACAACAGAAACACATATAAGATATATCGCATTAAATACAATAAAAGTCGAAAGACAAGTTCTATACATATACATAAGAAATTGTAATAATAATTGATATATTGGTCATTCCTAAAAATAGGTATTTACATACAATACGTGCGTATTAAGATAGATCATTGGTCGATGTCTATAAGACCTAAACCGGAGCTACTGTATAGAGAGAGACCTTTTGATTTGATTCTGATCGTATGCCTCCTGTTGATTCTATGATGTGTATAATTGGTTCAGCTGGAAATCAACTTTGGTCGAAGTTGGTTAGCTTAAGTGGTTCAAAAGTTAAGCTGGTTTAATCAAGAATTGATTATGAAGTCGGTTTTATTCAAGTGAACCATGTTATCTCAATCGTTTAGGAAATGGGTTGGTTAAATGGTTGGTTAAGCGGTTAAGGGGAGTAACGGCTATTTGTTGATTACAATCTGTTTTAGCTTCATTTAGTTTTAACATTCGAAGTTTTATATATAGCGATCAATGGCTTGTAATCTGTAACAGAGAGATTGATAGTGAATTCCTTTGCTTGTGCTGTCAATCCCCAGAGAGTAGTCTTTGCCGAACTCTGGGTTACCAAATTCTTTGTGCATTGTGTTCGAGTTTTACTTTCTTGATTCAATTAGGGTTCTTGATCTCAAAGAGTGAATCCGAGTGATAGAGAGTTGAATTGATCTTAATCGAGCTGAGCTAAATAATCCTAACAAAGTGGTATCAGAGCCCTAAGGTTGGAGAAGCTCATCGATGACGAATGCAAGGATAGAGGTGGAGCGTTTTGACGGAAAAGGGGATTTTTCTATGTGGAAGAAACGAATGCTTGCTCATCTGTTAGTACTTGGATTGAAAGATGTTTTAGCAGAAAAGACAGTAGATGCACCAAGATCAGAGATAAGAAGAGGTGAAGAAGAAGCTGCATACCAAGAAAG
>OVBE01000180.1:0-51595 GCA_900406425.1 Iberis pinnata
AAAATTCCAATATTAGAACTATGTTTTCTCATGAAAGAAATCGAACAAAACAAAGAATTAAGAATAAGAATTGGAAACAACTCAATCAAATTAAACTTCAAAGTAGAACAAAGGTTTTACAGAGAGTTTTTTGAATAAAAGATGGAATGATCCAAAACTAGGTTTTTCAAGTCTTTAAAACAAAAGTCATTTTTTTCCTTTTTTGGTCGATATCGGCCAAACTGGCCGGTACAGATGGCCGATAACGAGATCGGTCGTGTGTAACTGGTATACACTAGCCGATACACCTGTATCGGGCCAGGTGTACTGATTAGTGATTCCCGGTACAGCTTCCATTGCTTTAATATCGGTTGGCTTCAACCGATACAGCCCAACCGATATGGGTGTATCGGTTGAAGCGTATCGGTCCATGCTTCTTGGGCGTTGTATCGGCCTAGTCTTACCGGTACGGGTTGCTGATAAAAACGTCTGGTTTGATTCTTTACGCTCCTTTCTTCTCGGTTTTGCTCCGGTTCAACTCCATCTTTCTTAGGCACCTGAAACATGCAATAGAATGCAAAATGCAACCTAAACTATTCTGAATGCAAGTGAACCTAGCTAAAATGAGAACTAAATCGATGCCTAAAGTGGTTAAAAACGCAATACATCAAATAACATCTCTTGCAAGCTCAGATAATAGAGGATATTTAATACTATTGCGCTTCCACCTATGAAGGACATCAAACTCTAACCCGAAACTGTTTCTGACTCTTGAAACAAGTTTTTCCAACAAGTAAATGTCAATTCAGAACTAAACTCTTCATTTGCAGACTCATTCTACATCTCTGTGTACAAAGAATCAAGCATCTCATATCTATCATCATCTGATAAATCAAACATCATACTAATATCTTGCTCTGAGTCTGCTTCTGCACTTTTGATGCCTCCACTACACGATGATCTTGTTCTGGAAAGTCATGTAGCATACTTCTCATAGAGTTTTCTCATGATAGTTTTTATAGATGTCTTCAAATGTTCACTCTCCAAACTATCTTTCCCATATAGTTTGTCAAAAAACAGAGAAACAAACTACATCTTGTTTCTCGGATCAAAAACACTTACAATTATAACAAGTGGATTTATATTTATTAACTCATCCCAATACTTGTCAAACTTCCTCATAATTTATGTTGCTTATGCACTTAGTATTGAATCTTGATTAGTAGATAGAGAGATTAAATTCCTCTTAATTGTTACAATCTCATGGTACTGTCTTGGAAGCTGAAAAAGCTAAAGTGCAATTGAAGAAAATGTTCAAAAACTTAACAAATCTCTGAACTGAATTCCAATCAGACAAAGTTGGTGGACCTACACGTTTCTCACCTTCCTCATCCTTGTCCATGAAGTATTCATTGTAAAGCTTATCCTCAACCAACATCTTTTCAAACCTAAGCCTTAGTTTCAAAGCAGCTGTCAACATTAGAAGGTTAAATTCCATCTTGTTGCCCAATCCATTGACCAGCTACCCCATGTTACTTTTCCGGAAAGTACACGCGCCTGAAAGGAGCTTAATCTTGGGCTAGAAGACCTAACATACTTCACAGAATTTCTAATAGCAGCAATGGAAGTTTTTGATGAAGTTCAACCCTCTTTTACTATTAGGTTTAATATGTGAGCACAACAACGCATATGCAAGTACTTACCCTCTCTAACTAATGCAGAAAGGCTTTTCATTCATATTTTGTTTATGAAAAACTCCAAAGCATTGTCATTCCCCTTAGCATTATCAACAGTGACTGTGAAAAATCTCTCAATTCCCCACTCATCTAAACACTGACTTAAGTGCTCTGCAATTTTCTCTCCTTTGTGGTCTAACACTGGCTTAAAGTTAATTTATCTTTTTATGCATCTCCTATTTTGTATCAATCAAGTGACCTATTACAACCATGTAACTATAAGAAGTGGTTAGAGCTACCCATATATCAGTTGTCAAGGAAACTTTCCTCTTATCACACCCAAATAACAACATCAATTTCTATTTCTCTTCCACAAATATATTAAATATGCTTGTTATTGTTGTCTTTCTACAATGTAAAGTAGAAGCATATTGTGACAAAACTTCCTAAACTCCTTTGATTCTACGAATCAGAATGGAACCGATTAGACATGCCATCATTCATTCATTGATTTCCTAAACAAGTTCTTGTCATACTTCACTTTTGTCACCTTACTACTAGTATCTCTAGCCAGCACATTATGTGAGCCATACTCTAAGAATGCCTTGTAGAGCTTGCATTTTTGGATGTGATTCCTCATTGAAGTCCCTGACTTCTTAGTGTCACATCCAATCTATGCTCCATGATACTTGCAAGTATAAACTGCCATGTTGTCTTCCTTCTATGTGACGTGTTGCCATACTTCAGCCATGTGCCCACTCTTCTTTTTAGCTTTGGGTGGCAGTTCAACACTTGATCTCTCAGTAGTTGCCCTCTTACCAGTGTGTGAAGGTTCTTTATTTATCTCCTCCTCTCTAATGTCATCATTGTTGTCTGATTGAGCAAACATTTTCACTGTTGAACAACCCGTTTTGAATCCTTAACTCTGGTAATTACACCATTTTTATCAAAAGTAATTATACCATTTATTATTTTATTTTTAAGCAAGGTGGTATAGGACAAACTACAATTACACCTTGACTATTGACTACAATTATTTAATTACTTATTATTTTTAAGTAAGGCGGTATAGGAATACCCCTTGCCAAACTACAATTACATCACAAAAACTACTCATCTTACTAATCTAATCAAATAACATTCAGTGACTGTATAACATTATCTTATTATAACATCACAAATTCAATTTGTCTTAGTAACCTTATCAACCAACAATTACATCACATAATCTACTTGTCTTAGTAATCAACAATAATTAGTAAATGTATAGCATTATATGTTTACAACATCACACATTCTTAGTAACCTACTCAAACCACAATTACATCACAATATCAGTACTTCTCTTACTAACCTTATCAAACCACAGTGGCACAATTACATCACAACATCAATACTTCTCTTACTAACCTAATCAAACATCAATCTAACCACATAACACAACTGAATCTACTATAAAAAATGTACAACAATCTAATAACCTAATTAGATAACAGTTCCTAAAAAAAAAACTTACATGATTTTTTGGCTGCTTTGATTTTGTTCTTGAGTTTTACTCTTTTCCAACATAAAACCAGCTTCCTAGAATCACATATACATAAACATAGTCTGTTAGAAACAAATTCATGATAAAACAATAAGAAAAAGAAGAAGTGAAAAAAATTCAACACTCGATTCTCGCAGATCCCAATCAAAATCCTAACTAAATTCTAATCGATTAAAGAGAAGAGAGTGAAGAGATGACCTTTACACAGACGAACCGAGGCTGAAGAATCGATTTCCTGATAGATTAGACTTCAAAAATCACTGGAGAAATGTCGATTGATAATCTTCGCATAATCGCCTCTTTGTTTTTTTTAAGGTTACAACACAAATGAATCTCGGTATAAAAAATTGTGTTTTATACCTCCGAATTAATTCTAATAACTAATAATCGAACCGAATTAACTAATAATCGAACCCTATTTAAAAGCACTTCCGAATCAAACCCAATGACATTTTGAATCGATTATATAAACTGAAATCTCAGTTCGGTTTGGTTCGGTATATAATCCCACCCCTAATTTATACATATGAAGCCAACTTGTTCACTCCTCTTTCTTGATACATTGAAGCTATGTGTTATTTTTTGTTTTCTTCTGAATTTTGAATGTTTTTTTGCCAGCTTTGTTTGTACCGCATTGAGTCTGAATTGGAGCCCCATTATGGTTTTTGAATAGTTCATTTGACCCACACTAAAAATTATTGAAAGAGGTTTGGAGGTCAAATTGCACCTGAGAGTGCAATAAAGATAATAGACTATAATCCAAGGTCTCCAACTCCAAATATGAACCCTAATTAATATGATAAAGCTGCTGATTAAAACAAAGTTTGTAAGTTCAAAAAGCAGTTGTACCTCCTAAACCTACGATGAAAATAAAGGACTTTGTTCATCCTTACCTCGGAGACTATAACCTTATGGGAAAAGTTAAAAGAAGATTCCATAATGCTAGAAGGCTTTGGGTCTCTTGTTTTAGGGAAAATCGGAGATAACTTAGACAGCCCAACCTCATATTTCATCTCGTCCACAACCGTTGGGGACGAGGTCTCTGGATGAGCTTCACATGACATTGAATCTTATGGTGAAACGTTTTCTTTCTTAAACAACTTGCATATAAAAAATGGAAACTGCAATCAATGCAAGAAAAAACAAAATCAGAAACTCAAACAATCGAAACACAAGCACAAGGAGAGTCTACCAAAATTATATACATGGCCAGGATTTGTTCCATCAAGATCTTTCTTGGTTGCACAATACTCGCGCATAATCCAGTAGGTCTGTGTTCCTTTATGAGTACGACATGTGTAGACTACTAAATTCCTTTTAACTCCTATAACCTTGGTGTTTCCTAATTTGACCTTACGGTCTTTACCAGTCGCATTCCAATAGCCGGCCATAGTGGCTCAAATTATGTTACTTCCACTCGGGTACCTTAGGTCTATTGGACAAAAGAAGAACCACTCTGAATCAGTTGTCTTCACCACAAAAAAATCTGCAGTATAACACCATTAGCATAACTAAATTGTACCACTATCTACACAAATTATGCAATATCTACTACCCAAGGTAAGAAAAAAATGATCATTTTGTTGATACCAAACTTAACCCTACTATCAATCATCATTCCAACTAAGACGAAGGGGAACCAAACATACAAACAAAAAGAATATATACATCGCAGGCTTTAGCTTAGCCAGCGCCGTTTCAAAAATATAATGGACCACTGGTCAAAACATATTTTTTGGGCCTTTTGTTTTTTAATTTTTAAGAAAACTGTTAAATAATACTACTAAATATTTATGGGTTAAATTTTAATTGTAAAATTTTATGGCCCTTTCTATTTAAAAAAATAATATATATATATATATATATATATATCTAATTTTTCAAAAATAAATAAAAATGGACCCTTAAATTATCAGTACATGGGATGGGGGCCGAGGGCGGTGCACCACTTGTCGCTCCATGTAAGCCGCCCCTTAACTTAGCTGCAACGACTTTTTTGTTGTTAAGGTTCTTGTCGGGATGCCATTTTATAGCTAGCTTTCTGTAAACTTTCTTAAAATCATCGATGTTGACAATTCTATCAACTTATAGAATGGAATTGAAGAGTCTAGAGAAGCAAGAAACAAAGAAAAATATAATTATGTTTCTAAGGTGACTCTTCAAATCGAATTGGAGACTACATTTTCTCTTTGTATTTTAACTCTTCAAAATTTGGGTGTACTACGTGTTTGTTTTTAATTGGTTTGAATATTAGCTTAGGTTGATGCTTTGAGAAGCCTTAGAAATTTTCTTTTATATATATATATATATATATATATAATATAGATTGTAGTTATACAATTTTATTCTGTTAATCTTTTTTACATATAATGTTGTTATCTTTTATAACATGAAAAAATTAGTCAGAATGACCTAACATTTTGTAAAAATAACTTACATGACCCTTGTTTGGAGGCAGGACTAGACAAACCCAATATTTTGGGTAAAATGTCAAAAATACTTTTTGAAAAAACTACAGTTTTGCCATTTTGAATTATTTTTACACCCGAAAATCCCGACATTTATTTTTACAACTTAAAATTCCCAAATTCAACCTAAAGTGAAAACCCATCGTCGATTTTCTTCTCCCTCGTTGATTTTTGAATCTTCAACTCTTGTCTTCTTCGCCATCTTCAATTTCGTCTCTGTCTCCGTTTTCGTGTTCGTCTTCTCCGTCTTCATTTTCATCTCTGTCTTCGTGTTCGTCTCCGTCTTACGTGTTTGTGTTCGTCGTACGTTTGCCGTCCGTTCTAGGGTTTTTGATACTTCGCCGTCCCTTCTATTGTGTTCGTCTTTGACTTTTTTTCGTCTTCCATGTGACATCGAAGGTGAGTACTATGGTAGTTGTTCTTCACAGTTTTTTAATTTTTGTTGCATTCTTTTATTATCTATTGCAGATTTATGTTGAGTTTCAGATTTTTGTTTCAATTGCAAATTTATTCATTGATCCATTGTAGATTTATTCATTTGTCCAAAGCAGATTTATTCATTTTTCCATTGCAGATTTATTCATTTGTCAATTGCAGATTTATGTTTCAATTGCAGATTTATTCATTTGTTTCAATTTTCCATTGTAGATTTATGTTGAAATGCATATTTTGAATAGCATAATTGTTCAGTTTCAGATTTTTTTTTGTAAATACCGTATTGATTTATGGTGTCTTCATATTTTACATAGGTATGGCTGGATATCCACCTAAGTTGTATCATAATATTAACGAGGTCCGTGATAGAAGCATCAATCACTTCTCGTATTGCAAAAGGCTTCGTAACAACAAAAGCAAAATAGGGATGATGCTTGGGAAGCACTGAAGGAAACATCATTTGGTGTTTTCTTGAAATTGACTGACATGAACTATGTATTCTCATCTTCCACAGTCCGATATTTTTTGTGCCATTAGTTATCTGTCAACAATACACATGAGATATGGTCTACAATTAATAACATGCCACTAAGGTTTTCTCTCAATGAGTTTGCAGAGATAACGGGCCTTAATTGTGAGCCATGTGACCCATCAAACGTATATGATATTGATCATCATACTTTTTGGAAAAAATGGGAAAAGCAGATGGGGAAGCTCCAACACTTGACGGGTTAGATATGATAATATCACGTGTAAGACCTGAGAAATGGGATCTTCGGGAAAAGATGATGTTGTGTAGGTTATGTTGCATACATGTTTTCATTTGTGGCATTCATTTATGCTTGCGAAGAGAGTCCTTGATGAAGATAATTTTGACAAGTATCCCTGGGGTAGAGAAGCTTTCACCTATTTGGTAGATTCCATAAAGACTACCGACTTCGAGAACTCGTCTCAAACCGTTCAAGGTTTGATTCATGCATTTTACATATGGGTGTTTGATTCAGTTCCTGATTTAGGGGTTTTGGTGGGGAATAAGAGATGTCAGTGAAGGACCATCTCTTCTCGATTGGCAGGATTCTCGTAAACGATTTAAGTTTGCTGACTTCATTGCTGATGAAATACAGAATCACAAAGAGGTATTTCCATTGAAGAATTTGTTTCTTTTGCAGTTTTATTTTACATTGCACTTTTATGTTATGTTGCAATTTATTTTACATTACATTTTTATTTATGTTGCAGATTTATTTTATATTGCAGTTTTATTTTATATTGCAGTTTTATTTTTGTATTGTAGTATTATTTTCGTAGATATCTTGTTTTATTTAGTATGATGCTTGATTACCATGCATTATTCATTTGGTAATGGGTAGGTTTGTATCAGACATATGATCCCAATCTTCGTGGAGAAAATGTACCCTATTTGGCCTGACAATCATCTTCAAGATGATCCTAGGCTTAATAAGTTGATTGAAGATCTCATGAAGGATGCCTTGGTCCCAAACCAATGGCATGTTGAAATGAATCAATCTCAGATTATGTTGGTTGAAGAGGGAGGAAAAAAGAGGAAATTTAAGGAGACTAAAAAAAACAAAAAACAGAGAAGGTTAGAGAACAAGTTGAACAAGGTCCTTCAAAGTTTAGTGGTGACGAGGCAGTCATGGTGTTGGTGAAGTCCCTGGCCACATTAGTGGGAAATATTGAATTAACTATGAACGATCAGTTCACCATTTTGGAAGGTAAGATTGACGCAATATAAGGTGATGTGCGGATGTTGAAGGAGGGAAAGAAAGGTCTACTCAACCAGTAGATTTGGATTTGGATGTGGATGCTGAGACACCGGTGCGTGTGATATGCTTCAAAATAAATCTCATACATTTACTGTTCATAACAGGAGATTATATTTTCTGAGCAGTCTTGGTTGTGCTATCCAGAGAAATGTGAGGATAATTTTCCATATCAGAAGTTAGAAACGAAGAGAAAGACAACTGGCCAAGGATCCCATGCTTTGGAAAAAAGGTAGATACAGTGCCTACGGGGGTAACACCTGGTGTGGAAACGATAAACAAAAAAGAGGAGGAAATGAAGGTTACGGAGGAAAAGGCGTACGAGAGGCAAAAGAAGAAGCCTAATAATCCAAAGAAAGTTGGAAAACATAACACACCTGACTCTAATTTTGTTGTAGATGTTTTAGAGAGGGTTGCGAAGGATGTCTTAAAAAAGGCACCACCTAGTTCAGATGATGATTCTGAGGAGAGGAGAATGGATGCTGTAAAAAATCTAGATGTTTTGGCGAAGGGTCTCAATGCTAAGGAACTGTGTGCATTACTGGGAAAGAGAATCCCTTCATTGGCAGCTACTCAGGCTTCACCTTACGTAGGCAACTCTACTGTCAAACGCATCATACCAAGCGTTGTATCTTCAACAAATGACTATGATCCAATGGATATAGTACCATCTGAAAAGCTGTGGGCATTAATGGAGTATATTATCGTTGATGAGTACGTTTCACGCAACCTTCACGATAATGGCTTATTTTGTTTTGTTTTGCAGATTTCTTCAGGTCTGTTTTGTGTTGCAATTTTGTTTTGTTTTGTCTTTCCATGGCTTGTTATGTGTTGCAGTTTTGTTTTGTGTTGCAATTTTGTTTTGTGATGCAGTTTTGTTTTGTGTTGCAGTTTTGTTTTGTGTTGCAGATTTGTTTTGTGTTGCCTAATTGTTTTGTAATGCAGATTCGTTTTGGCATCTTCCTATCCTGATTACATGTGACAACCGGTAGGAAGCTCAAATTCTGAAGTTTGGTTCTTTACAGAAATGATTTTACCTAGATGCAAATGGCCTACAACTGACTATGGATGGCTAAGTGATTATGTGAGTGTTTGCAATTTTTGTATCTACCATTTTATATTGCAGGTTTATCTGTCGGATTGGACCATTTTGAAGTCTGCATATTTGTCCACCTACGTTTACTTCTCTGCTTGCTGCACATAGAAGAAGTGTTGATTATGTTCATGTTGAGATCCATTCGGCCAAACTAGCCTTTCAGAGACAAAGTTGGGTTCTGGGATCCATGGGCCGTGAATGTTTGGTGAAACGACTACGGTGATTTCTCCAAAGATCCAAAAAAATTTCATATTTAGGGACGAGCACTTTGTCCAATACAATGGTGATAGTCTTCCTAATTCAAAAACTCATAAGATTTGGCAGATAGACATTGACAACCTATATGGCTGTGCCAATATTAATCGTAATCATTGAATAGCCATTAATGTTAACTTCCCGAAGAGAAAAATATTTGTATATGACTCTATCCCAAAACTTTCAACTAATGCTCAAATTAAAGAGTGCTGCAACCCTATACGGAAAATGATCGCGACTTTTCTTAAGAACTTGGCCACTGTAGGTACGCACTATTCAGCAACTCAGTTTGAGGTTTGTAGAATTCAGAAAGATACACCAGTGAACGAAAAACCAGGAGATTGTTGTGTTTTTGCTCTCAAGTACATTGAGTGTCTTGCCCTGGGATGGACGTTTGATGGTCTATGTGACGCGAATATTCAGGCCATTCGGGAAAGATTTGGTGCTGAGTTATTTGCTGAAATACCTCGGGGGTCAAAATTTGCTTCAGCAAATCCATTACCACGACGGGCTGAGTTTGAAAATCTGTAACTAATGGATAATTCTGTTTGACCTATGGACAAGTAATGCACTCATTTCAGTGTTAATGTAGATATTTTATAGTAAATGTTAATGTAATTTAAAAATGTTAAATATCAAGTTGCATACTTTATATTTTGAAGCAGATTTATTTTACGTTGCAAATTTATTCTTTTGTAGATTTTTATCATGTATTGCAGATTTATTATATGCATTGGAGATTTAATATCTGCATTGCATATTTATTATCTGTATTGCAGATAAATTTGTATTGTGTTGCATTGCAAATAAATTTCTATTGCGTTGTATTGCAGATAAATCTATTTATGCGCAAATGCCAAAACAATTGTGGTGTTGTAGATTTATTATCTGTATTGCAGATTCGTTATATGTATTGCAGATTTGTTATTTGCATTGCAAATGATTTTTGTGGATTGTAGATTATTATTTGTATTGCCCATTGTTTATTGAAAACATAGTAACCCTTAAATTATCGTTCAACTTTATTAAAAGGGAGGAATTCATTAACGCATGTTGCATGTTTTTCGATTATGCCCTGTCTTATGAAAAAATCCGCAAGCGTTTTCTTTGCGGGACTTTTTATTCTTAAAATCCTTCTCCAATGCGGACTTTATTCTTCTCTTCTTCGGCCTACCCGGTTATGGCTTAACAGGTGGAGGTTTCACATTTTTCAAAACATCGGCCGGTATTGGTTCTCCAAAATCTCTAGGCATAATGGGTTTTGAGTAAGAATTCACTAGGTAGTCCTTCGAGTAGTATGGGTCACAATAAGAAGTACGAGATACTTGTCGTTTCTCTGCAGCTGCAGTTGCATGTTCACATGGTATTTTCTCCAGGTGAAACCTACGACATGAACACTTCTTATCTCTTAAGTTGACAATATGGATTCATGTAGGACCTGTTACTTGAACTTGATATGCATCAATTTCCTAAATTGATAGAAGCTTAGCATATTCCACACGACTCTACAAACATACACATACTACTTATTGTACGATGAACCGTAAATGAAAACACAATTGTTGTCTGTTGTAAGTGTTACCTCTAGCAAATTCTCAGGTCCATGGGTTAATTGTGTTTTCATTTTTATTGCATTTGCCCTCCTGCCCGCAAATCATCTCGTCATCATCACTCGTATAACTTCTAGAAGTTGCACGATGGTTAAATTCCTTGCCGGCGATAGTACTTTGTTCATTGTTTCAGACATGTTGCTTGTTAACAGGTTATATTTGTCCCTGGGAAATGCACACGCGTCCATAGTTTGACATCCGCTTTCTCAAGGTACTCGTGAATTTTAGGGTTGAGCTCTTGAATCCTGGCATAGGTTGTTTGAAATTCCACGAGTCTGAACGCATATGCAACCTGTTTAACCAAATGAAATGCTTAGTTTGCCCTATAGTGAACTAATATGTTTTTGTACAAATGGTACGTGCATATACCACGACTGGAATTTTGGTACACTATTGCAAGGCTTTCGTCATCTGGAATAACAGAACTTAATTTCCTAAAAAACCATTCCCACGATTCATCATTTTCTGTAACAACAATTCCAAACACCAAGGGAAAAATTTGAAAATTCTCATCTTGTGCTGTTGCGGTAAGTTCCATCAACAACGACTACTCTCGGAAGATATTGAAATCCATTAATACTTTCACTAAATGAAAGGAACAACTTCTTGAACATGTCTTCTTCATCTACAGAGTACATGGCGTATGTCCTCGGGTTGGCTCTTTTAATCATGTACAAATATGCAGGTAAATATGCGAATCCTTCCTCAGGAGTGCCACTTACCAAATCCCTTGCATGCCTTAGTGTTTTGTAAGCCTTCAAGTAGTCCACCTAGAACATGAATGAAAAAATAAATGAAAATAAATCTGCAATGTAGTTGGAAAATCTGAAGTGTAACCGAAAATCTGTAGCAGGAATATATATCTTAAATTTCACTTGTCTTGATGTTAAATCGTTTATTCAAAGCATCTGAAACGTGTGTAGGCAACACACTAGGCCCGACACCACCAACATAGTCCTTGTACATAATTCCTAGTATCGTTGCACTTGCATGTCTTGTTCTTGACGCTCTCTCCGTCACAGAACATGTATGTTCTGAAGTGTAAGTATGCACATGAAATCTGAGCCAATCGTCAATTGGTGTTGCTTGGAGCTTCCATGAACAACCGCTTACCCAACATTTTACTACTAACAAGTAGGGTGTGGATTTTTAATCGAACCTCTCAATCACAGTCAGCATTTTCAACCTCTCCTTCAATTGCTCCCTTGTATCAAAACTATCACCAACTCGTATTTTGAAAGAATCAATATGGAAACTTCGTAACTGGTGGTGACTATTACCCTCACTTATATATACGGGTGACGCACACATCTTCTTTGTTTTCTCTATCTCTTCTACATCATGAGCACTAACAATATACTCTACAAAATTCTCATCCTAGAGTCTATTCCGTCAAAATCATCGCAATAATCAAATATTTTCTCATCAACTTTCTCTGCAGTGTCTTCTTCTGAATCTTTTGTGACAGCTTCCTCCTTCGGAGGATGTTTTATTTTCGATCCCTTCCTTGCAGGACTTCTCATTTGCGAAACTTTAGTAACTCCACCCTTTGAGCTAGGTGAAGCCTTTTCTTTGATCTCAACACAAAGACGAACCGGTACATTGTTCGAATGACATAGGAATGTTCTCAAATGTCTGGTTTTCGTTACATACACCGGAGGTTAATCCGAAGGTAAGCAACTCAAAATTTTCTTAGGTAACATGTAACTCAAATTGACATCGTAAAGGCTTCTCTCTATTTTGTAGTCTTCAAGTACCATTTCCATTAGTTCCTCGATAGTTAACTTCTCTTCAGCTAACATCGACCTAGAACCTCGATCGCTGTCTACGACAAACAATTTCCTACCATTACTAAGTGTCCACTTCCCACAAACAAGTATTAGTCGAACTTGTGTCATTTTGTCAATTAAATTAACAAATCAAAACTGAGAAATTGAAGATCTTGATGGTAATTTCGGCAATTGAAGATGTCGAAGGTCGTTGCGGAAATTGAAGTTCTCAATACTGGTAGCTAGAATTTGAAGATGGCGATGGTGGTTGAGACAATTGAAGATGTCGATGGTGGTTGAGGCAATTAAGTTGTTGGTGGTGGTTGAGGACATTGAAGATGTCGGGATGAAGATGTACGACCAATGTAGATCTACCCAAGGGGTACTGTAATCGGGAAAATAACAGCGTATCATGCACCGTAACAACGAAACCCAAGAGTGTAATAAATATGCAATGTTTGAAATAAATCTGCAATGTAGGAAATAAAGCTGCAACACGTAGGAAATGTCGGCAACACAAACAAATCTTCAATGTTGGAAATAAATCTGCAACGTTTAGAAACAAATATGCAACGACTACAACAAATCTGCAACATTCAAAGGTATTGTCTTGTCAAATTAAGTTCAGGTTCTGCGTTTATCAGACTAGGTGTTTGACCAAATAGTAACACCTAGAGCGTTTTCCAAGGTAGTTTCTGACCAAGTAATAAATATTTTACTTTTTCAAGTATTTATTCAATTTATAAACTGAAATTTATGGCTATAAAGCCATAAATTTCCTTTCGTCTACAATCTATCTTCCGCATCCAAACCATATTTCTCTCTCAAAATAGATCTACATCCACTTTGAACATCCACTTTGAGATCATGAGTGCATCAAGTTCCTTAGGGGAATACAACAGGAAAGTGAGGGTTATACTCCTAAACCAGCAGGGAGTGCAAGACATTTATGCAATGCGTGTTCATACACGCATGGTTCACTATTGCGAAAAATATACCTAAATTATAACACTGTCCAATTTGTGTATGAAGGCCACCGCTTGAGACCAAATCAGACACCTAATTCGCTATATCTGTATTGCAGATTTCTCTTCTGTATTGCAGAATTTTATCTATATTGACACTACGTTGCATATTTATTATGCTACATTGCAGAGTTATTGCAAATTTCTATTTTTATTGCAGATTTTTTCTATACTGACACTGCATTGAAGATTTATTAAGCTACATTGCAGATTTATTTGCTGCATTGCAGATTTATTTAAATATTTTAGGTTGCAGATTAATTATTGTGTTGCTGATTTATTTCATGTGTATTTGTCGATTACTTAACTGATAAACAACATTGTTTTCAGTTGGATTTCAGGGAGAAATCAACAATTAGTGTGTTCGTGGATATGGTCGGTGGCGGTGGCAGACTTATTTAAGTCTCTTAGTGTCTAAGTTGTGCGTTGTCCCTTTTTTAATGTCTCACTGTTTCTTTTTTTTCCGGTTGCAGACTTATTTCCAATAACGGGTTTCCTTCAAAGATTACAGATTATGTTTTTGCATTGCATATTTCTTTTTCCATTCCATATGCTTGTTTTTGCATTCCATATGTTAATGATTCTTTTATGCCATGATTTCTTTTTGCATTCCAAATCTTTTTATGCCCTGATTCGTTTTTTTCATTCCATATGTTTGTATGAAATGCTTTGTTCTAAACAACATGTGGTAGTCAAATACCATCAGACATTTCACTTTCCATGTAGTAGCGAGTTCTACATGTTGTCAAATGTGCATCGTATGCTGGTGGTACTATTTCAACAAGTTATTGTAGTGCACAAGATTTATGTTAATAGTGCCAACAAGATACTATATCCACATTTTCGCAGCATGTAGAGCACGTTACTATATGGAAGCGAAATGTCTGATGGTTTTTATGTACATTGCTGATTTTTTTTGTATTGCGACTGCCTTGCACAATTATTTTTTCTATTGCAGATTAATTGTTGTGTCGCAGATTTGTTTAATAACATATTGCCAATTTAAGTAGTTGCTATAATTTAGTTAGTTACTTTCAGAGTTGTTTTTGCATTGCAATGCAAATTGTCAATCTTTGCTTAGTTGTTTTTGCATTGCATATTTACAACCAAACAATCATTATAAATAGACAACTTAATTTACAAATCAGTAATCAAAAGAGTGGATAAACTTCAATTCAAAATAAACAAACTTTTTTCAAAAACTGCAATGCAAATGCTTACTTATTGCAAGGTTATTTTTGCATTGTCGATTAACAAGAAAACAATCATTTGCTTTAGAAATAAACTTCTAAAACTATAAATAAACTAATAGCATTTGTGACAAAGTTAAAATGAAATTAAAATTAAACCGGGTTCAATAAGTCTTAAAAAATATAAAGAACATCAACACTAAGGACCCCAGTTATCCCCTCGACGGCCCTCCGAACCACTTTAGATTGCAGCCCATTTTAGCTAATGCCACATCAAGGATTTCAATCTTCGCCCATTCTTCATACAACTTATCTTCCCTTGCCGACAGACTGTTCAATTCAGCACCCATATCAAAATTCTCAGCCGAGTTCTGTAGAAGACAAACTTTAGCGTTCTTCCCTTCGTATTTCACCCTAGCATCGAGAAAGTCCTCCTTAGCCTTAATCTGTTTCTCCAACATTACCATTATCGCCTTGTAATGTTTAAGTTTATACTCCTTGTACTGATGATCAATTGCATCATTTTGTTCTTCACTGATGTCCATCATTGCCTACAACAAACCAAACAAAACATTAGTGGAATATACTGGAATGTAATCAGAAATATGAAGTAGAGAGCAACCTGTCTTTTTCTCGGACGATTCTGTTCATCCTATTTATCGACCATGATTTGTTTTCCCTTGTCTATTAATGCTTGAAACCTTTTTTCACGAGAACAGACTGATAAAAATTTTCTTCTTATCTTAGTCAGTATTTATAGAAAGAAACAGAAAGGTGGTAAACGAACGAATGCGAATGTTCATGTCTCTTCGTGTTCTGTGACTTTTTTCTTTTTTATTTATGGTTTTTATGAAGTTGAAGAGTTTTTCTCGTAAAACTTTGTAAATTGTGTAATTTGCAGAGTCCTTTTGTATAAACAAAACTGCAATACAAAATTAAAACCGCAAGGAAAAAAACTGCAACACAAATTTTTTTTTAAAGTTTCTTTTATAATTTGCAGAGTTATTTTGTATTGCCGATTTGTTTCCTCGCTTTGCAGAGTTTTCTTTTTGTATTGCAGTTTTGTTTACAAAACTGCAAAACTGCAATACAAAATGAAAATTCTGCAAAGCGAAAAGAAAACTGCAACACAAAAACGTTTGGACGTTTCATTAAAAATTGCAGAGTTCTTTAGTATTGCCGATTTGTTGACAAAACTGCAATTTAAAAAGAAAGCTGCAACACAAAAAAATATTTTTTAAAAATTGTCGAAATAACGTCATTTTAATCATCTTCTATTGTAAAAAGCCGATTTGGATAACGCCTCATTTAGGGTTTGTATTTTGATTTTGGGTCTCGCAAATTTAGGGTATTCTCTTTCATTTGGGAGTCAATTTTGAAAATTATTTCTTCGCAATTTGTGTGTAGCGATTTCCGAGATGGAGACATATAGCTACAGTCTTAGCGATGAACAGGAAGCGCCTGGTTTTGGTCATCACTCATATGACGAAGAAGAGGTGAACAACCATACTCCACCAACTGCAATTCACTTCGATGGTATGGACCCTTCCGAATATGGGGCGCCGGTGGTGTGTTACTGTGGTGAGGATGTTAGCCTCGAAAGCGCCATTATTTTTTTGAATCAGGACAAATTGTTCTACACTTGTCCAAATAAAAATGTAAGTGTACTTGTATTGATTGTTAATCAGCAGTTCTGCATACCCAGTGTTGCAGTATTCATAAAAAAAAACTGCAACACTGCAATACAAAAAGAAAACTGCAACGATAAAAAACGGCAACACACAAATGTTTGTGTTGTAGTTTAATTTTTAATCGCATATTTGTTTACAAAACTGCAATACAGAAACAAAACTGCAACACAAAAAATTATTTTTTTCTAACTTCTCGAAACAACGTCGTTTTAATCATCTTCTATTGTAAAAACTCGATTTGGATAAAGCATCGTTTAGGGTTTGTATTTGGTTTTTAGTTTCGCAATTTTATGATTTTCTCTTTCATATGCATACTACATATTGATTGTTAATGTCCTAGAACGTTGGATGCCACATTTGGAAATGGTGGAACATGGCAGTCCTTGAAGAATTAAAAAATGTTCGCAAGCAGACTGACAACGCTCTCGTAAAAGAGGTGAATAAGATAGAACAATTATCAGGTTTGTAAGACCAAGTCCTTAAGAGTAAAGCGGACATGACAGATTTGTAGATGAAGATGCTTTGTATTGTCTTGGTTGCTGTGATTATAACTTTTGTAGCGGTTTATCTCGTCAATTGGTAGACCGATTTATATGTAAGAACATGAAATATGTAAGTTTTTGTCAATTAATATGTAAGTTTTCTTTCGTTATGTGCATGAAATTCATATTAGCATTAGAGAAACATGTTCACCAATAATCTATACAATAAAATCCATAACATCTCTGCAATACAGTTAAAAACGACATCGTATGATTTGGCCACTTAGTCAAAATTTCAGTGGCCAAACAACTCTACAATAGGTGGAAAACGACGTCGTATGAATTCGCCACTTAGTCAAAATTTCAGTGCGCAAACAAACTCTATATTAGGTGTAAAACGACGTCGTATGATTTCACCAATAAAAATCTGTCAGGATTTTTAAAAATTGGCAGTATTATCACCGCATATTTTGAAAAATATGCGGTTAAAGGATTTAGAAATATCGGCGGCAAACAAATATTCGGTAACGTGAGGGTCAGATGAGTAAGGGAAAAATATGCGGTAACATGTGAAACAAATCTGCGACCATTGCATATTTAAAATAATACTGTGGCCATTGCATATTTAAAATAATACTGCGGCCAAAGGGGTTAATCTGGCAATTTCGGAAACTGATAACTCTGCAGGGACAACAAAAAATTATACAGACAAAAAAAAATCTAGTCACAAAGATATCTGCAACGCAAATAAATCTGCAACAGAAATAAATCTGCAATGTAAATAAAACTCTACGAAAAAACTGATATGTAAACAAACCTGCAATGTTATTTATAAATCAGCGACAAAAAAATCTGCATCGAAAAAAAACTGCAGTGACATCGACAAATTAGCGGTGACGTAGACGTGACGTAAAAATCTACGGCCAAAAAGACAAACAAATATGCGACAACAAATCTGCATTACAAAATTTTGCAGATTTGTATCGCTCCAAAAAATGCGGTGGCATTTTCGTAAATTTTAGATAACTTTTTCTCTTTTATCTATTTAATTTTTTCTAGTTTTTTTGTTTGTTTATAACCTAAGCGTAAAATTAATTTTTCTCCAACAATTAAATAAAATATGAAGTTACATCAATGTAAATAAGTAGGTCAAATATGGTATTTAAAAATTACTCCTTATAACATTTTCACAAAGAAAGGTCTAAGTTGGGCCGGACCATTAATATTATTATTCACTACTGACCAGTTATCAAGAAGACGTACTATTCGATGCTCTCTTTCCCATTAATGTTGACGTATTGACTTGTTGACTTTTTAGAGTACTTAAATTAATAAAAATAAAAACGACATTTTGTTTCTTTCAACCCTAAATGTAAAAGAGGGCTACACAACAAAAACGTACGAGTGTTCTTCTTCTTCTCCTTCTCCTTCCGGACACGGAACACCGATCGCCGACTCCGACGTCATCTGCTTCCTTTAAGCGGTAAGTGTTTCTCCACTTACTCTATATTTCTTCCTGCATTCTTCAGATTCCACCACAAATGCAGAAATTTTGGCTTCTTATATCGATCTTCTTTGATTTCAAACTCGCTTTCCATTTCCCTTCGACTTTTAACCTCTAGATCCATAAATTCTTCAAAATTCAAACATGCAAACTAACATCATGCTTGCTTAAGAAATAAAAAACAAGAGAGAGAGAGAGATGAAAACTTAAAAAATGATTTAAATTTAGGGGAAATGTAATCGAAACAAGTTGCATTGCTGAAATTCATAAGCTTTTTTTTGGATTTATATAATTGATTCTGCTTTTGTTTGTAAGGAACAAAATGGATAGCACGATGATTTTGAGCTCAGATGGAGAAGATTCAGATATTAGTGACTCTGAAATTGAGGAGTATGTAGACAAAATATACCTCAAACTTAAAGGTGGAAAGCTTAATGTGAAACTCTCTCCTCAAGCTTTTGTGTGTCCTTACTGTCCAAATAAGAAGAAACCGAGTTTTCAGTACAAAGATCTCCTTCAACATGCTTCTGGAGTTGGTAATAGCAATTCAGAGAAAAGAAGTTCAAAGGAGAAAGCAAGTCACCTTGCTCTTGTCAAATACCTTCAACAGGATCTTGCTGATTCAGCTTCAGAAGGAGAGCCTTCATCTAAGCGCCATAAATCTGGAAATCCAATTCAAGATTGTGACCAAGACGAGAAGCTTGTGTGTCCTTGGAAAGGTACAATGTTTGATTCTGTAAACAAACTCACCTTCTTAGCTTTTCTAAGATATGAGAATCGGAGAGTAATACAGAATGAATTGATATTATCTAATATGTTATTGAATTGCAATGTTGGTTTATGGACTATGTATTTAAGTGTTTATTACTTTATTGAATTGAAATCTGGGGGTTAATTATTGTACTTGTGTGGCTGAACAGGTATTGTCGTAAATATTCCAACTACTAAGACACAAGATGGTCGATCTGCGGGTGAGAGTGGATCAAAGCTTAGGGATGAGTACATTCAAAGAGGATTTAATCCAACTAGGGTTCGTCCTTTATGGAATTACTGGGGACATTCTGGAACAGCTATTGTGGAGTTCAACAAAGATTGGAATGGTCTTCACAATGGTCTTCTGTTTGACAAGGCTTACCGAGTAGATGGTCATGGAAAAAAGGATTGGTTCAAAAAAGAAGGTCCCAAATCAGGGCTTTACGCTTGGCTAGCTCGTGCTGATGATTATAATGGAACTAATATTATCGGAGAAAACCTGAGGAAGACGGGTGATCTCAAAACCATAGCAGAGCTTACGGAAGAAGAGGCAAGGAAACAACAAAGACTTGTGCAGAATCTGACACAACTTGTAGAAGAGAAAAACAAGCACATGAAAGAGATTGAGGAACTGTGTTCAGTGAAGTCACAAGAACTTAAGCAGGTGATGGAAGAGAAGGAGAAGATTCTTCAAGAGCATAATCAACTGATGTGTGCTATACAAGAGAAAACAATGGGTCACATTCGCAAGATCCTTGCTGATAATGAGAAAATAAAGATACATTTGGAGTTGGAGAAGAAGAAACTCGAACTCAAAGGTAATGAGTTGGCAAAGCGTGAAGCACACAATGAAACTGAGAGAAGGAAGTTGGATGAAGATCTGGAACTGGTATCTATCAACTCTCTATATCTCTCTTTTCTAGTTATCATTAGGCTTAAATTATCTAACTTAAAAAAGTCGTTCCTTTTATCAGAATGCATCTAAGAATAGTTCTCTTGAACTAGCATCCCTAGAATATCAAAAGGCGGACGAAGAAGTTCAAAAATTGGCTGAGGATCAAAGGGTTAGTTAGTGCCTTTCTTCTTCTTTTATAAAGGTTGGAATATGTTCATGATTGTTGAGAAAGATTATGTTGATGTGTATCAGAGGCAAAAGGAGGAGCTTCATGAGAAAATCATAAGACTAGAAAGACAAAGAGATCAGAAACAAGCAGTTGAGCTAGAGATTGAGCAGTTGAAAGGACAGCTTAATGTGATGAAGCACATGGGATCAGATGGCGATGCTGAAATTGTGAAAAAAGTGGATTCTATTTATAAAGATTTAACTGAGAAAGAAGAAGAACTCGAAGATCTAGATAAATTTAACCAGACTCTTATCCTTAGAGAACGCAGAACCAATGATGAGCTACAAGAAGCTCGTAAAGAATTGGTAAACGTATGTATCAAAGTCCTGCTATTTTCATTCATATCAAAAAGTTCTGAGAACAATGCATTTGTTGCGTTTGTAGATTATGAAAGAATGGAAAACAAATATCGGTGTGAAGAGAATGGGAGAGCTTGTGACAAAACCGTTCGTGGATGCAATGCAGAAGAAGTATGGTCAGCAAGATGTGGAGGATCGAGCGGTTGATGTTCTCCAACTTTGGGAAGGCTATCTCAAAGACCCGGATTGGCATCCATACAAGCGGATCAAGCTTGGAAATCAAGAAAGGGAAGTGGTGAGACCGCCTTATCGTCCTGGTTTAGTGTTATGTTTCTCTAAAAGATTAAGCTTTCTTTTTGCGTTATTTAGGAAGTGATAGATGAGAAAGACGAAAAGCTGAGGGAGCTGAAAGAAGACTTGGGAGATGGTCCGTACAATGCAGTGACGAAAGCTTTGTTGGAGATAAATGAATATAACCCAAGTGGAAGGTATATAACTTCAGAGCTGTGGAATATTAAAGAAGATAGGAAGGCTACACTAGAAGAAGGTGTTACTTGTTTACTTGAGCAATGGGAAAAGGCCAAACGCAACCGCGGAATGGCTTAAGACTGAAAAAGGTTTATTCTAATCCTCTGATAAGCAAACAAAAAGATGTGAGTTTGCTTATTTGGTGTTTTGCATTTGCAGGAGGATGATGGAAACTGGACTGATTAAAGTGGCAATGTGGTGTTTTGCATTTGCAGAGAAATAAATGTGTTGGGTTTGATGAATTGTGTTTCCAACTCAGAACAATCAGTAACTTTGATATTTTGTAGCAATAAGAAACGTAGGGTATCATGTCATTGTTAGTATAATTAACATGTAAAAGCTGCTACTGCTAGCCTGTCGTGGATGTTCTGTCGAGCCACCGATATTCCTAAATTTCAATCCTTATTTTGAAGAATTTAATGCTTCATTTTTTATTTTTTTATTTATATTTCTATCGATAAAATCTATACGAAATTTGGTAAATGGATATTGAAAATATGGACATTTAACTACTTACTTACCTATACATTCTTCGTCTTTTATTGTCTGAACTTTCTTTTATATGAATAATATAATGAGACTAATCTACCATATATTAATTTGGGAATATTTTCTTCAAAAATAATTTTGTTGAATATTAAGTTAGTTATTTAAATTTGTTGAATATTATGTTATATATTATTAGTCTAATAAAAAATTAATAATTTTTTGTTAAAAACTGTCTAAACTATCAAATGCTTATCTTTATCTTTATAGCCAAACACAAATTGAAAAAAAAACCTTTTCTACTATTTGTATAACTAAACAAATCTATAATATATATACAAACATGTAAAAAAACTCTATTATGTCAACTTCAGTTAAATTTTTTAATGAATTTATTAGTTAAAATTTAATTTAATTTAAAATAAAATAGATATATTAGTTACTATTAATAAATTTTGAATTTTAAAACTATATATTCACTATCTATATTAAAATATAAAATATTTCAACGTATAATTCACACTCCTCCTATATTACATACATAATCAAATTTTTGAAAACTAAAATATTAACTATATATTAATATAATTATAATTTAGAATTATAGCATATATTATTTTAATTTAATTTTAGTATTTTCTTAACGTTAATTTATGAACCAGAAAGAACCGCCTCAGTAACCCAAACTTCATAAATTGGAGAAATGCACTCGTTATGCAAGGGAGCATAAGTGACAACTTATAGACCAATTGCTCCTTATCAATTTTATTTTTGTATTTATATATTCATTTTTTGCAAAAATTTGTATTCATAACTAAAATTTATATTTTATAATATAAACTTTTGTGTTATTATAATTCAAAACTATATTTGATAAGATAACACTTATTTATTTAATGTATAACGCATATATCATCCAATACAGTATAATTAAGTTTTCCAAAGTAAAAAGGAGATACTAGCCTTATCACAATATATCAATATTTTCTTAAATATATTTTGAGAAAAAAATAAAAAATACTCAAATTTTATAACTTATTTTATCTTAATACATAAACTATTTCAATTCTCATTTTAGTACACTGGCTTGTTTATGTTACCACTATAATATGGTTCAATGTAATTATCGTTTTAATACGTGAACTTTTTTAAAAATACATTTTCACGTGTAATAAAATTATTAGAACAAAGTTTAAATATTTGAAATAATAATTATATATATATATATTTATATTATATCAGTACAAAAGAAATTAAATTAATAGAAGAATTTCAATAATACTATTTTTCTCATCACTTATAAAATCAAAATCAAATATTGAAAATAAGAAATATAGAATTTTTCTAAACACATATAGTTTTTGAATGCTTTTGATCAACTCATACACAAACTGCTATTTATATCGCTATAATATCTAAGTTGAACGAAAATTTTCAAAAATTAATGAGAATGTTTTTATGATGATAATTTTAATATTAAGTAAGTAGTATCAGTGAAAATTTTCAATTTTTTTTTTTGTGTCAATATCATATAAAAATATAATGATCTCACTTTTAAAGTTTGTTCTAACACAAAATTTTTATTAATGTGAAAATGTTTTTTTTATAACACAAATATCAAATTATAAATTTTCTTAAGTTTATGTACTGAATTTAATTAACAAAATTAAGTTTTGTTTTAACATTAATCTATAATTCTCCATGGTCAATTTTTAAAATTTTAATAGTTCATATATTATTCAGAAAACTATAAAAGTTATGTATTACATATGGTTAACGTCTATTAACTTCCGTTATGTAAATTGCAATTAAAAAAAATCATGTATTAAAATGTAATCACAATAAATTAACGTATTAAAATAGAAACTAAAACTGTTCATATATTAAAGTGACAAAATATCATAAAATTTAAATATTTTGTGGATTTTTTTCCATATATTTAATGATTTTATCGTCGCGCCATTCAATCATTCAACTTCTATGAGTGGCATCAAAGGAAGATTGGATTGACTCACTAACAACATACTACTCAAACTTGGTTTTCAAATAACTATCTACTAGGAGTGGACACAAAATGGATATCTGGAAAAATTGCAGTATTCGTGATCTGCTCCGCTCTGTTATGGATAATTAATATCTGATCCGTTTTGCTTCAAAAATTTTCGGATATAGAAAACTTGAATATCCGAAATTTTTATTAATATTTGCGGATATCCGCTCTGATCTGCTCCTTTTTCAAAATTATTTTTAAACATAAAAATTCATAAAAATAACAACAAAATATATTTTAAAACCTAGAAATTACCGTGAAAAATAAGAGAAGGGAGATGGATCGACAATATCTTTTAAGAAATCTATTTTTGAAGAACTTTTATATATTAGTTTAATTCTATTACTTTTTTATATTTCAATAGACGTTTATTGTTTAAAGTTAAGACTTAAAGTCTATTTTCATAAAATAGATCTCATATATTTTAATAATATTATTGTTTTTATTTTATTATTATATATTCATAAAAATAATTTATATACTACTACTATACAAATATATGTATAATTATACATATTATAGTTATAAGTAGACGTTTACGGATCGTAGCGGATATCCGATCTTTTCAATAATAATATTTGTATTTGCTCCGAATTTTTACGAATACAACATTTTACTATTGACATTCGGGTTCTAAATCTATATTATGATGAAGATCGTTGGCTACATTCACTCAATCATTGGAAAAGTCTACACAAACACAATTTTTCATAGCTTCTTAGTATTTGGCCTTTACCTAATATTTTTTTTTGTCAACTGTATTATATTAGATTATAAAAGAAACAAACCCATAAAAGATATTACAGATTCCACCAGGGGAAGGTACAAACCCACATGAGGCAGCTGCTCTCAAAATGAGAGAAAATAACTACTCCAAAATGGAGATTTAAAAATCCTGAAGGACCACGAATTCTAGAAAGATGTAACTTTCTAGTTTCTAGACCGACATAAGTTAACCCGAAGAATCGGGAATTTTTATACCGGATAAATACCCGTACGAGTATGCTTTTTCCTATCTAAATACAATAAGTTGACAAGACAAAAAAAGAGTAAAAGAAAAACATAACACATACAAAAAAGATTGGACTGCAGCCAAAAGTAATTGGGCTTCCAAAAAATAACACTGGCCCAAGAAATATGAGAAGAAACCCTAATCCTCCTTGTAGAATGACCACCGTTATCCACTTTCAACACTGCCGAGAAATATCCGATCAAGTGGACCAGCCGCCAACCTTCACTGTAGTCAATCTACATGGCGATTTGAATTTTACCCAATGCAGGATATCCCAGAAATAGAGCACCAAAGTCCGTCTAGAACCTAATCTCCAAAACCACCGCCTTTCTGGCGAGAATCGCGACATTCCTAAATCGATCTGAAACCTATAGATCCATAGCCGCATGCAACCAGAAACATGACTAAATCGCCACGATAAGGACAACCTGCAAAAGATCGAAAAATAAAAGCAACCAGAAGCCTTCCGGGTTGAGTCGGCACAGGAAAAGGAACATGCACGGTTTAGAATATCCCAAGACGGCGAAAATAACGTAATATGATGATGGAGATGAGATATAGAGGTTAAGTGTAAAAGTCGGGACAAAATAAAGAAAAAGAAACAAAAAAAGAGAACAAGCCGTTGAGCGCTGGTGCCATGGCCGGACACCAACGGCGGAGTTGAGGAATAGTCGACGGCAAGCAAACGAGAGATGTAGAACGAGAAACTAAGTTGAAAGAGAAAGTTTCTTCCTGTTTCAATCATTTTTAGCTTCTGAACTCATGAGATCATTTATGTATAGTTTTTGTTGTTGATATATCATTTAGCATTTTTATTAAAAAGGTGAATAATTTGGAGATGACGTGGCAATCTCCACCTTCTTTGAGTTATTTTTGATTTTTAATTTTTGAAAATATTTGATGAACTGATTATTAATTATCGTTTAATATTTAAATTTTTATCATCAAAGAAAATCATAAGGAAAATTTGAAACATTTTTTTTTGAAATGTTAAATTTATTTATCAACAAAATTTATAAAATACAAAGAGTTCATTTTTGTAATCAAAGGAACAAAACTATTGGCTATAAAATAAAGAATTTGAGAGCGAGTGTGTTTGGACTAGATTTGGTGAAAGATGATGTCTACTAGAAGATTTAGTGAAATAAAACTAGAAATGAAAAAAGAGTACGAAAAATACATGTGCCAAACCTAGAGGAAGAGACGGACAATGTACAAGAAAATTAATATTTTCGTATATATGTTGCAATACTCTTTGGTTGGCTCAAGCTTCATAGAGTTTCAAGAGTGTTTATCGTGTCTATTTCCAGTCGTAACTAGATTATACTGTTTTTGTTTTGTTTTTTTGTTTATTTTTTTGAGGACCAATGCCAAGATTATCCGCGTATCTTGGCCGAATCTAAGAAAAAAAAAATAATAATAAAAAATTTGTAAAAGAGAAAAAATGGGTTCTCGTTGGGATACTTTGGACAAGTATCAGAACCACTATGTGGCGGTTTGTTATTGGCAGACCAATTTTTTTTTGTCGAGTGTTTTTTTTTGAGTTTTTTTTTCACAATTTTTTTCTAGGGTTTGGTTTTTGGGTATTCGGTTCCGTTCCGGTTCTTTGGATTCTAAATTCGAATACAAAATTGATACTTTTCTCATATTCGGTTCGGTTCTTGTCGGTTCCTGGTCGGTTCGGTTCCACTTTTTTATTCATGATTTTGTGTAGGGCTGGGCTTTTTGGTATTCGGTTCGGTTCTGGTTCTTCAGATCCTAAATTCGAATACTCAATAGATACTTTTCTAATATTCGGTTCTATGTCGGTTTCAGGCATTTCAGACTCGAAATACTAAAAATACCCAAAATTTTCGATTCTATGTCGAGTTTTGGTTTTATGTTCAAATATTAATGCATTAACAAGTTAGTTTCATAAAATTTATGTTCAAATATTTCATAAAATTTATGTTCAATTATTTTCAATTAAAAATTATAATTACAAAAATAGTATTATTTTATTCTAAAGATTCACCACTTGATTCTACCATTAATCCTCTAAAACAAGTGAAGTTTTTTAATTTTTCTCTAATCCTTAATAAATTAATAAATGGTTGACTTTACTAACCCCTTCAACTTTGTCCATCCAATCTTTTCTCCACTGAACATTGGAGCTCTTTATTTTCTCACATGAACTTAGATTGCTCCTTACCAGCCCTTCAACTTTGTTAATCTAATTTTTTCCCCCTAAACTTTGGAGCTCCTTAGTTTCCCACCTAAACTTAGATTGCTCCTTACCCGACCCCTTCAACTATTAGTTCTCATCATTTTACCCCAAACGATTTAGAACACTAATTTGCAATTTAAATTATGAAAAGCGATAACAAATCGCGTTTTGGTTTAACCCAAGAAATCTTACGTTAAAATACTTTTAATATCAAATCATACGTTAAAATTTTTTTATATCATTTTAAACTAATACAATAAAAATTCAAAATCAATTAAACTAATAAATTAAATATTTTATAATATTATAATATTTTAAAATATTTTTCATATTAAAAAATAATATTTAATTTTTTATTTTAAAATTTTTTAAAATATTTTATAATATTAAAATATTATTATGAAATAATAAATTAAAATATTTTTAATATTAAAAAGAGAATATTTGATTTTTTATTTTAATTTATTTTAAAATATTTTAACCAAAATATTAAATTAAATATTTTACAATATTATAATATTGAAAAATAATAATTAAAATAAATTATTTTTAAAATTAAAACATAATATGTAATTTATTACTTTTATTGATTCTAAAATATTTTTATTGTATTAGTTTGAAAATAATAATAAAATATTTTAACATAAGGTTTAATATTTAAAATATTTTAACGTAAGATTTATTGGGTTAAACCAAAATTCGATTTGTTATCGCTTTTTATAATTTAAATCGCAAATTAAGGTTCTAAATCGCTTTGAGTGTAAAATGATGAGAAAAAATAGTTGAGGCTGTCGTGTAAGTAGCAATCTAAGTTCATGTGGGAAATTAAGGAGCTCCAAAGTCTAAGGAAAAAAGATTGGATGGGTAAAGTTGAGGGGGAAGGTAAGAAGCAATCTAAGTTAAGGTGGAATATTAAAGAGCTCCAAAGTTCCGGGAGAAAAAAATTGGAAAGACAAAGTTGAAAAGGCTAGTGAAATCACCAAATAATAAATTAATCTAAAAAACCTTAATTTGGGTTTTACCATTAATCTTGCTCTAACATTCATTAATTCAAATATGAAGCATTACAACAAGACGTTACATGTCATCCTCAAACCCATTTAATGATCGAGTTGGCACTATACCTACGAGCTTCCTTAGCCAACAAATCAACCACACCATTCACTAGCCTATATACATTTTTAGAGTCTCAAAGACATGACCTGATACCTTACCCTGCCAAAAACCTCTGGTTAGCTTATCATATATGTCCTTACAATCTTCTTGAATGATTATGTCTTGGAACACCAGGCGGTTAAGGTTGAAAACTGCATCTATGAGTACCATTGCTTCCGCATGTCTCAGATTAACAATTGAATGTACTTTTGCTTGTCCTGAAACCACCGGACATCCTTGAGATGTATATAGTATCCACCCTAAGCCTACTGGTTGATGCTCATTCACCCAAGAAGCATCCACATTACATATCCATCTAGCTTCTATTTCCTGAACCTATAACAGTACATGTGGCTCAGGTCTTAAAACCCTGGTTTGATCTTCACTTCTAGCTACTTGAGCTTCCCACCATTGATTGAAGTCCCCAATAACTCGATTAATAACTTCAGGGATTGGACTTCTGCTATTTTGAAAGACAGTATTTCTCATTTTCCACAATTGCCATCCTAAAAGAGGAGCGAGAGCTGTAGTGATATGTGCTTCAATGTCTTCTCATCTTAATACCATCAATATGTTCTGGCTTAGTGAATTGGTTTTGAATTCTTCTGCACCTATATGAGCTATCGGTGCAAGTCTCCATACCTTTTGTGACACTCTACATTGGAATAGAACATGATTAACACTTTCCTCATAGGACAGAGTGTACCTACCATCATCCCCTACACCTCATCGAAATCCCAACCGCTAAACCTTCATCAACAACTCGCCACCAAAATATATGTATCTTCGGGAGCATGGTCAGCCTCCATAATGACTTTAAAACTATACTGTTACTTTCTACATGGGTCATATCTTCATGAATTCTATAAACAAAATACCCTGACTTAGCCTTTGAGTAACCCAAACTAACAAATCTTTACTGTGCATAAAGAGGGCTTGACTTGTAAATTTTTTAAAAATATTCTCATGATGAATGCACTGAGACAGCTTCTCCATATCCCACTGCATACCATCATGAGACAACAAGTCTTTGACTACCATATTTACATTCACCTGTGAGGTACCTGGAATAGCTAGTTCAGTAAGATGCCAATCATCTTGAAACACTTTGATACTTGCTCGATCCTCCATAAACCATCTGTTGTGTCCCTTGATAAATACTTCTCCATCCCATACTAGAATGAGCTCCCGCCTTTGCTTCAAAAATAGATGTATGAGGGGAATAATTAGCTTTAAACACCTTACACAACAAAGAATCAAGATTATGGATAACTCTCCAACTTTGTTTAGCTATCAACGCCATATTAAAAGCCTTAAAATTACGGAACCCTGGTAAGAACTTGTATCCTTTATTTCATCAAAAGCAGAGTTACAACAATGGAGAAGAGGTACATAGCTTTATCTCTGTTCTCTTTCTCTCTCAATCAGAACAAACTTCTGATCTTTACAATTTTTTCCGATGCAACGCATAAACCCATCCCAAATGAAACAAAGCTTATTTATAAACCATAAGCTCTGTTTAACAGACTCTCAACCACTAACTGCTAACAAACTCTAAACTAACTAACTGAACTAACTGTCAATTAACAACAGAAGAAACAAACCTGAACTTACTCAGCTCCAGCTCAGCTCGCCGCAGCTTCAACTTCATTCCTCTGTCCTTCAGTCTCATTCCTCTGTTCTTCAGCTCCAGCTCTTACTGTTCCTTGCTCTTCCCTTCTTTTATTAATAGCTTCTCTTCTCTTCTTAGCTGTTTTATATACCCTTAAGGGCATATCAATACTCCGGTTCCAGAGGACCAGCTTGTCCTCAAGTTTAGAAGATGGAAATTGATGTTTCACCTCTGTAGCTCTTAACCAACTGTCCTCATGTCATGTGAAGGCAGATTTGTCCAATTAATCAAAACCCACAAGTGCCCTTCTTCATCATACTTAGTGTCAACTAACTGAGAAGGCTCCACCACCACTTCATCATCGATTGTAACATAAATAGGAAGTTGATAGACTTGATGATTAGTACCCAAAATAGGCTTAAGTTGGGATACATGAAATACATGATGTATTTTAGAAGTCTCAGGTAGCTGTAACTTGTAAGCCACTTTACCAATCTTCTGAATGATCAAATAGGGACCATAATATCTGACAGCTGACTTTTGACAGAGTCTTTTACTGACATAATGTTGTCTGTAAGGCCTTAGCTTGAGAAAAACTTTATCACCCACCAAGAATTCCAAGTCTCTTCGATGCTTGTCAGCATTATTCTTCATTATAGCTTGAGCATGCACTAAATTCTCCTTGATTGTAGCCAACACAGAATCACGTTCTTTTAGATACCCCTCTAGCTCCAAATTCTGTGTACTACCAGCCTCATATTGGAACAAGGATGGAGGTTCTCTGCCATAAACCACTTGGAAAGGAGTGCACTTCAAAGCTGTGTAGAATGAAGAGTTGTACCATAATCCTGCCCAAGATAAAAATTTTACCCACTTCTTAGGATGAGTAGAAGTAAAGCACCTCAAATAAGTCTCCAAACATCTTTTTAAAACCTCTGTTTGTCCATCTGATTGGGGATGAAAAGCAATACCAAACTTGAGTTTTGTACCAGCAGCTTTGAACTTTCCTTCCAAAAATTACCGGGGAAAACCATGTAATTTGACCACTTAATTAGAAAATTTAATTACCACATCTTTGGCTGTAAATGGATGTAACAGACCAATAAAATGACCATATTTACTCAGTCTATCTACAACAACTGTAACCCTGAGATTTAGGTAATCCTTCAATGAAATCTAGTGAAATATCATCCCAAATCTGGTTGGGAATAGGAATTGGATTAAGTAATCCAGCTGGTACCAAAGTCGAGTACTTACGTGTCTGACAAATAGTGCACTCAGTGCTGAACCATTTTCTTCATAGATCTCCAATAGAAACGAGAATGAATTCTGTGTAAAGTCTTTAATAAACCAGAATGACCCCCTAACACACCATCATGAGATTCCTGTATTATTAAAGGTATTAATGCAGAATCATTAGGTATCACCAACCTTCTTTTATAGAACAATCTGCCATCTAATAGTGAAAAACCAGCCTTAAGAACTTCACCATTAGTCAACCTCTGAATTGTGTCTTGTATCTCATCAGTTCTGTCAATTTCCTGATACAAATCGTGAATTTGTAGAATAGCTGGAACTGTTAAAGCTAATAACAAAGCTACATCAGATGGCTGTGTATGGTTGACAATACGAGAAAGACCATCAGCTGCCAAATTCCCAGTTCCTACTTTATATTCAATGTCAAAGTCATAGCCTAGTATCTTTGTGAGCCAATGTTGATAGTCCAAAGTCACCTCACGTTGCTCTAACAGATATTTTAGGCTTTTCTGATCAGTTCTGACTATGAATCTTATTCCCAACAAATAATGTCTCCATTTCATAATTGCTAACACAATAGCCATCAATTCACGCTCATATATAGGTCTCTGTTGCTCCCTATCAGTTAAACCATGACTGAAGTACGCTATAGGGTGTTTCCCCTGCATTAACACATCACTTAAGCCAAACCCTGATGCATTAGATTTAACAACAAGGCAAGAACTGGTGCAGTGATCATTGCACTCTTTAGTTGAGAAAAAGCTACTTGAGCTGGTGATGACCAATGAAACTCATCTTTCTTCAACAATTCATTAAATGGTTTGGCTATTAACCCATAATTCTTCACAAACCTTATGTAGTAGCCAGTTAAGCCCAAGAATCCTCTCAATTCTTTTACTGTTTTTTGGTTCTGGCCATTTTTGCACAGCAGAGATTTTAGATGGGTCAGTAGCCACTCCTATCTTTGTGATTATATGCCCCAAATATTCCACCTAATGCTGGCCAAAAGAGCATTTCTTTCTGTTGGCAAAAAATTTAAATTGTTGGAAAGCATTCAGAACCACTTTTAAATGTTCCAGATGTTCTTTTAGTGAAGAACTGTAGATCAAAATATCGTCAAAGAATACCAACACAAATCTTCTTAAGAAAGGCATGAATATCTCATTCATCAATGCTTGAAAAGTGGCTGGTGCATTTGTCAATCCAAATGGCATCACTAGAAATTCATAGTGACCATCATGTGTTCTAAAAGCAGTCTTTTCAAATCATGTTCTTTCATCCTTATTTGATGATAACCAGACCTTAGATCAAGTTTTGAAAATAGCTTGGCTCCATGTAATTTATCAAGAAACTAGTCAATTATAGGATTTGGAAATTTGTCAGGTATTGTAGCTCTGTTTAAAGCTCTATAGTCAACACAAAACCTCCAAGATTTGTCTTTCTTTTTAACCAACAGAACTGGACTAGAATAGGGGCTGTGACCTTTTCTTATAGCACCTGAATCCATCATTTCGTTGAAATCTTTTTCCATGGATTCTTTATGAGCATGATGATATCTGTAGGGTCTAACACTAATAGGACCAATGCCACTCCTTAGCATAATACTATGCTCTCTCCCACAAATTGGAGGAAGACCAGTTGGTTCTTGAAAAACCGAGTTGAATGATTGTAGTAGCTCCTCTATGTGAGGGTGCATCTCACTCTCAACTAGTGTTGACAGTTCCAAATGGCAATCATGTACATGGTACCCTTTTACATTAAGAACTCTTTCTGGTTCTAATGATTTAATAGAGACTTTCTGAGAATGCATAGACAAATCACCTTTTAATGTGACCTTTGTACCATTTTTCCAGAATGTTAACTCATGTGTTTGCCAGTCCATTTGACATTTACCCAATGTTCTTAGCCAATGGACTCCCAATATGATATCAGCAGAACCTAACTCCAATGTTATCAAATCCATTTGGAAAGGTAAACCTTGTAAATGTAAGGTTACTTTTCTGCAAATACCCAGCCCTTTTATTGATATCCCAGTTCATAGTAGAATGTCCAGATTAATATCTGTCTCAGTCATGAGTTTCAGTTTCTGCACCATAGTAAGGGTGATGAAATTGTGAGTTGCCCCACTATCCAGGATCAGAACCACAGGCTGACCTTTCACAAATTCCTGTATTCTGGTTTTATCAAGAGAATCTTTTCCCAAAAAAGAGTTTTAAGGATAACTCCATAAAGGAACCTTTAAGAGGTTGGTCCTCATCACTGTCTGCCTCTAATTGATCTTCCAAAAATTCCAATTCAAAACCATTAATCAATGTGGGGACTTGTAAATTTCTATTAGGACACACATGACCATGAAATAATTTGCCATCAAATTTGAAACATAGGCCATCTTTCTTCTTTTGTGCCAATTCAGCATCTGTTAACTTCAATTGTGGTCTTTGAGGTACATAGAGACAAGATGGCCTATGTTTCAAATGTGATGACTTGTAAAGTTATCTGTTAACATTTTGAGTACTGCTTGAAGGAAAAAATTTCATTTTCCAATTGGTCACTTGAGTTTTGTACTGAGAAGTAACTCGGCTTTCACGAGCTATGTCTCTACTGACTATCTTGTACAATGATGTGTCTTCCATTTGGTATGCTGTTGCAACCATTTCATCCAAATCAATTGGTTTACACATGTTAAATACTTCCCTCATTTCTGGTTTAAGGCCATTCATGAATATACCTTCCAACTGTTTCTCATCCAAACCAGTTACTTGTGAAGATAAATCTTCAAACTCATGTATGTACTCAGCTATACGACCTCTTTATCTCACTGCAAACAATAGTTGACTGTGATCTCTAAGCTTCTCTTTACTAAATCTTAGTATCAGTCTCCATTTGAAATCAATCCAGTTTTTATAAGGTTTCCTAACCATTTTACTATTGAACCAGCTTAGAACATCACCTTATAAACTCATAGAGACAAGTTCTAATTTCTCAGATACTCTATATCCTCCTAATATGAAAAATCTTTCTACAAGAGAAATCCAGCCATAAGTGTAACACCTTCAAACACTGGCATATCTATTTTCCTTAACAGAATTTCATGATTTGCCATTAATATGTTCTGATTTTGGATTTCCTCATTTCTATCATTACGATTATGATGTGTAAAGGAATCACGTACCCGATCTTCTTGATCATCGTTGATTTCTTCCAACACGTAATCCTTGCTTGAGTTTGTTGAAGAATTCTTCTGCAATATGATGAATATTGCTTCAATCTTGCTCCCAATGTCTTCAAATTTGGCTCCAATATCCTCAAATTTCGCATTGGTTTTGGTTTCAAAAGCTGTTTGAGCTCGAAGAATCATCTCCATTGGAGCTGATTGTTGCTGTATCTGAAAGATTTCATGATCTTGTGGATTCTATGCTTGAGTCGATTTGTGACTGTCTTCTTCAGTTTGAGAGCTTAAACCTTTTTTTGCTCGTTTCGCCAATTTTGAAGTTGAATATGCGATTTATCGATCCAAAGAACACTCAGCACGCACCAATTTGGTAAGAACTTGTATCCTTTATTTCATCAAAAGCAGAGTTACAACAATGGAGAAGAGGTACAGAGCTTTATCTCTGTTTTCTTTCTCTCCCAATCAGAACAAACCTCTGATCTTTACAATTTTCCCGATGCAACGCATAAACCCATCCCAAATGAAACAAATCTTATTTATAAACCATAAGCTCTGTTTAACAGACTCTCAACCACTAACTGCTAACAGACTCTGAACTAATTGTCAATTAACAACAGAAGAAACAGACCTGAACTTACTCAGCTCCAGCTCAGCTCGCCGCAGCTTCAACTTCATTCCTCTGTTCTTCAGCTCCAGCTCTTAGTGTTCCTTGCTCTTCCCTTCTTTTATTAATAGCTTCTCTTCTCTTCTTAGCTGCTGTATATTACCTTAAGGGCATATCAAACCCCAATCCACCTTAGCTTATAGACCTGGTTTATTTATTCCAAGCTACCTAAGATATTTTACTCCTATCCTTAAACGAAAACCACCAAAACTTCTTATAGATTGTGCTAATTTATGGTAACCTTATGGGCAACAAAAAAAAAGACATCGTATATGTAGCTATAGCTTTAATCAGTTGTGCTTTACCCGCATGAGACAAAACAAAAGTATACCAGTTCTATAATTTTCCCTCAAGTCTATATTGAAGGTAAAGAAACGAGGAACTCCCAAAACCTCCCACTTTAACTATACCCATAATGACTATAATGTTCACTACAACATCTTCAGAACAACCTTTACCCAAAGTGATAGTTGATTTGTGATAATTAACCCATTGCCCAGATAGCCCCCTCCCCCTAAGATTTGCGACGCTTGCATTAATTGGTGACATTCCCTCTCCTTAGCCCTGCAAGATAACAATGAATCATCTGCAAATAACATATGGGAAACTGCAAACCCATTATAACTAGCAAAATATCCATGAATTTCCCCTTGGTTAACTTTATAATTTAATAGGCTTGACAACCCCTCTGTACATAATATATATAGACATGGAGATATAGGATATGAATACCTCGACTTGGCTGCAACCTACCCACACCTCATTCACTAAGACAGTAACTGACAGAGCTAATACACTTCCAAATTCTATGACACCACACTTCATCAAACCCCAAGCTTCATAACATAAACATGATAAAACCCTATTCTATTTGTCATATGCTTTGGCTACATCAAGTTTAGCAGCCATAAGCTTATGTTTTCTCCTTTGATGGGATGAAGAATGCATCCGCTCATAGGTTATTAACACATTATCAATGATAAACGTGGATGAGACAAAACCTGATTGACTTTCTCCTATAATCTGATTTAACCAAGGTTTAAGCCGTTCAACCATTAATTTAGATACAATTTTACATGCAACGTTGCACAAACTAATAGGTCTAAAATCTTGAACCATCAGTGGTTCTTCTACCTTATGTATCAAACATAGAGTTTAAATCCCGGTCTAACTCCCCAGTTTCAAAAAAATGTTGGACAGTAGCTACTAACCCTTTCTTGATTACAACTCTGTTCGTTTCTACATCCGGATGCAATATAAGTTAGTTTATAATTAAGTTTGGTCAAATATATTAATGTGTATTTTACACAGTTAGTATATATGTATTTAAAATAAATGTGTGTCATTGTTGTATAAGTGTATAAACTTATGTTCAGTTATTTTGAACCATTGTGTCGGTTCATTCGTATCTGTACGCTAACGTAACTATAAGTGTTGTATTGTGTCAACATAATAATAACAAGTTTTACAGTTCATCTTTGGTAGTTATTTTCTTACGGAGAATTTAACAATTTCTATGAAACACAAACACTTACTTTGATAAAAAAAGATCTGAATCCATCTTTGATTAACATGGTATCAGAGCTTTATTGATTCACGGGAAAGTTGAAGCACAAAGATAAGCAAAAAGGAGACGATGGCGACAACGTCGCATCAAGTGATTCCCATATTCGATGGAAATAATTATGATTTCTGGCGAATTAAGATGACTACTATCTTGAAGACGCGAGAATGGTGGACGGTGGTGGAAGAAGGAATTCCGCTTCAACCGTATCAAAACATTCACACACCAGAAGTGGTTCAATTAAGAACCCAATGGAAAGAAGCAACAATGAGAGATATGATGGCTTTGCAACTTCTGCAAACTGCCATGTCGGAGTCAATATTCTCTCGCATAGCACCAGCAACAACTTCAAAGGATTCTTGGGAGGCTTTGGAGTCAGAGTATCAAGGGACTCCTCAAGTAAGATTGATAAAACTTCAATCGTTAAGGAGAGAGTATGAAAACCTAAAGATGAATGAAGGAGACGTTATAAAAATTCACTGGAAATCTAATTGATTTGAAAAATCAATAAAGAGTTCATGGAGAAGAAAAGACTGATTAACAATTAGTCCAAAAGATTCTTATATCACTCCCAGCAAGGTTTGATAGTATTGTGTCTGTAATGGAACAAACAAAAGACTTAACTACACTTTCCGTAACAGAGTTGATAGGTACACTTCAAGCACATGAAAATCGTGTTTCTTCACGTAACGAGAACCTGTCCGAAGGTGCGTTTCATGCTTGACCAAAAGGAAGAAAATTTGATTTTAAATCAGATTACGGCAAAAATGAAGATGGTCAAGTAAAAAGCAAAAAGTGGTGTGGTTTCTGTAAGAGAGATAATCACATAGAATCAAATTGTTGGAAGAAATAGAACAAGGAATATCAACAAAACTCAAAGAACAAGAAGAAATGTTACAATTGTGGAAAAGTTGGTCACTTCGCAAGAGATTGTCGTTCGAAAAAGTATGAAAGAGCACAAATTAGTCTTGAAGAAGAAGATGGCGAAGATCATATGTTTTTTAGTGCAAATGAAGTTTCACCACAAATCTCAAGAGATGATGTATGGTTGGTGGATAGTGGCTGCACAAATCACATGGCTAAAAATGTGAAACACTTCACAAAAATAGATAAAAGCATAAATGTTCCAATAAAAGTTGGATCTGGAGAAGTCGTAATGACAGCGGGAAAAGGAGACATCACGATCATGACAAACAAAGGAAAAAGAGTGATCAAAGATGTGTTCTTAGTTCCCGGATTGGAAAAAAATTTGTTAAGTGTTCCACAAATTATATCTCATGGATATCGAGTTTTGTTTGAGAACAAGCAGTGTACAATCTTAGATCCAAAGGGAAAGAAGATAACAGAGATTCCGATGGTTCATAAGAGTTTCCCAATTAAATGGAACTCTTCTGAAGAATGTGCCATGATTACTCGTGAAGAAGAAAAGATGGAGTTATGGCATAGAAGATTTGGTCACGTGTGTAACACAAGACTGCAACAAATGCAAAACAAGGGAATGGTAAATGGTTTACCAAAGTTCATTGTGAACAGAGAAGTGTGCGAGTCATGCAAACTTGGTAAGCAAGCAAGAAAGACATTTCCAAAGGAGTCTCAAACAAGAACAACACAAAAACTTGAGATTGTACACACAGACATTTTTGGTCCAATGCAAACCGCATCACTTGATGGAAGTCGGTATTTTTTACTATTTGTTGATGATTATAATCACATGTGTTGTGTATATTTTATCAAAAATAAGTCTGAGACATTGTTGATGTTCAAGAAGTTTAAGGCTTTAGTGGAGACTCAATCGGGAAGTCAAATTAAAAAGCTACGGTCGGATGGAGGTAGTGAATTCAATTCAAGTGAATTCAACAAATTATGTGAAGAATGCAGAATCGAAAGACAAGTGACGGTGCCATACTCGCCTCAACAAAATGGCGTTGCGGAACGTATGAATCGATCTCTTATGGAGATGGCACGAACAATGATTGCGGATCAAGGACTTCCAAATAAACTTTGGGCCGAAGCGGTATTCACTTCAACATATCAATAAAACCGTTTATCCACAAAGGCAATCAATGATGATATCACACCTATTGAGAAATGGAGTGGGTGTAAACCAACAGTTGGGCATTTGAAGATTTTTGGAAGTCTCTGTTTCGTTCATATACCTGATGAGAAAAGAAGAAAATTGGATGTGAAGTCTAAATGTGGGATCTTTAATGGTTATAGTAGCCAATCAAAAGGTTATAGAGTTCTCATTTTAAATAATGAGAAAGTGGAAGTGACAAGAGACGTGTCATTTGAAGAAGGAAAGAAGTGGGATTGGCAAAAATAAGAAGAAGTCAAAAGAAAATTTGGTTCTCCTTTGCCAAATCAAACGGCACATGAGCAAATTGATGAACAGACAAGTCCCATTGGTGAATGTGATGTGGACGATGAAGAAGGAGACACTTCAGAACCACCAAAGAAATACAAATCAATGAGTGAGATACTTCAAGTGGCACCAAGGGTAGAGTTTGAAGATTCGGCTCAAGTACATGAAGCATGTTTTCGTATGGAAGATGAACCACAATCATTTGATGATGCGTTTGAGATTTAAGTATGGAGAGATGCAAAGAATGAAGAGATCAAGATGATAGTGAAGAACAAAACTTGGAGACTTGTTGATAAACCCGACAACAAGAACATCATTGGAGTTAAGTGGATATATCGTATCAAGACGGATGCGAATGGAAATCCAACAAAGCACAAAGCGAGGTTAGCTGCGAGAGGGTTCTCTCAAGAATATGGTGTTGATTATCTTGAAACGTTTGCACCTGTTTCAAGAAATGACACAATTCGGAGCATTTTTGCCCTTGCCGCACAAATGAAGTGGAAGATATTTCAAATGGACGTGAAATCGGCGTTTCTCAATGGAGATCTTAGTGAAGAGATTTATGTCGCACAACCACCGGGTTTCATAGTCGAAAGAGAAGAAAGCAAAGTCTTAAAGTTAAGAAAAGCATTGTATGGCTTAAAGCAAGCCCCTCGGGCTTGGTATGGAAGAATTGATTCAAACTTTATTAAAAATGGATTTGAAAGAAGTGTGAATGATGCGGCTATGTATGTGATGAAGACGGACAAAGATTTTGTGATTGTGAGTTTATACGTCGATGACATAATAATTAGAGGAAGCAACAATCATCTTATTGAAAAGTTCAAGCAAGACATGAAGATGGAGTTTGAGATGACGAATTTAGGTATGTTAAGTTATTTTCTTGGCATGGAAGTAATTCAAGATGATCAAGGTATTTTTCTATCACAAGAAAAGTATGCTTGCAAACTTGTGGAGAAGTTTGGTATGAAAGGGTGTAAGAACGTGAGTACTCCACTTACTCCACATGAGAAGAACGTAGAAGATGATGAAGAGTATGGTGAACCTACAAAGTTTTGAAGCATCGTCGTTGGTTTGTTGTATTTGTGTACCTCAAGGCTAGATTTAATATATGCAAGTTCTTATCTCTCCCGTTACATGTTTGCACCTCTCACAAAGCATTATCAAGAGGCAAAAAGAGTACTAAGGTATGTGAAAGGTACTTCTCATTTTGGAGTACAATTTACCAACGTCAACAATCCGGAGTTGCACTGTTACTCGGACAGCGATTGGGGTGGCTCGTATGAAGATAAAAAGAGCACATCGGGATACGTTTTCACTCTTGGATCAGCTGTGTTTTGTTGGCAATCAAGTAAACAAAAAAAAAAACAGTGGCCCAATCGACGGCGGAAGAAGAGTATATTGTTGTGTGTGCTGCGGCAAATCAAGCCATTTGGTTACAAAGACTTATGTGTGAAATTGGATTCAATTCTAAAGATGGTGTTCCTATCTATTGTGACAATAAATCAGCAATTGCCATTGGAAAGAATCCAGTTCAACATCGAAGAACAAAGCACACTGAAATTAAGTATCATTTCGTTCGAGAAGCGGAGAACAAAGGTCTTATTCAACTCAAGTATTGTCAAGGAGAAGTTCAACTTGCTGATTTGCTTACGAAAGCACTTAGCACCACAAGATTTGAAGAACTGAGAAGCAAACTTGGAGTTGGACCGAAACTCAATTAAGGAGAAGTGTTAGTTTATAATTAAGTTTGGTCAAATATATTAATGTGTATTTTACACAGTTAGTATATATGTATTTAAAATAAATGTGTGTCATTGTTGTATAAGTGTATAAACTTATGTTCAGTTATTTTGAACCATTGTGTCGGTTCATTCGTATCTGTACGCTAACGTAACTATAAGTGTTGTATTGTGTCAACATAATAACAACAAGTTTTACAGTTCATCTTTGGTAGTTATTTTCTTACGGAGAATTTAACAATTTCTGTGAAACACAAACACTTACTTTGATCAAAAAAGATCTGAATCCATCTTCGATTAACAATATATGGATGCAAATATCTAGATGTTGTTTGTTTGGTTTATTTATTATTAGTATATGGATACAAAATCTGAATTATAATTTTTTGATATCCAAAATATCAAGATATTTTGGATGCTAAAAAATAAAGTTTGAATTCAACATCTCAGCATCTCAAATGTAACAAAACTAAAAATTGGAGAAAATATTTTTCTGTCAAAAACTAGGAAATGAGTTTTTATTCTTAGCAATATTTTTGGCTAGGCAATTAGCTTTACGAGATGATGTGAAATGAACATGAAGCAAAAGAAGCAGCTAGTGAGAAGAGCTTCTGAAGTAAACTCTTATACTTTGACCAAAGTGACGGTTATAGTGAGGAAACAAGTATTTTTCGCAAAAAAATACGGAAAGATTTTTTTAGAAAAAACGTGGAAACGAGTTTTTCCACCAAAAACGAAAAAGTGGTTTTATCGCCAAAAATACAGAAACAAGATTTGCCGCCAAAAATGCGAAAACGGGATTTTCCACCAAAAAATCGGAAACGAGTTTTTTCATCAAAAATGGGGAAACGAGTTTTTCCACCAAAAACGCATAAACGGAGTTTTCCGCCAAAAATACGGAAACACAATTTTTCATCAAAAATACAGAAATACGATTTTCTACCCAAAACGCGAAAATACGGTTTTCTCCCAAAAACTCAGAAACGATATTTTCTGCCAAAAATATGGAAACACAGTTTTTCGCCAAAAAACGATTTTGCAAAAAAAAAAATGCGGAAACGTGTTTTTCCACCAAAAACGCGGAAACAAGATTTTCCATCAAAACGTATAAACTGAATTTTCAGTCAAAATCGTGAAGACATATTTTTCCACCAAAAACACATAAACATGTGTTTCTGCCAAAAACACATAAACATGTGTTTCTGCCAAAAACACATAAACATGTGTTTCTGCCAAAAGCACGGAAACACATTTTTTCGCCAAAAAAGCTACTAACCTTTCTTGATTATCTGTCCTGGCTGTATTTTAACTACGGTTTTAGTTAGTAAGTTATCTTTTTCATATATTTTATTTAGTTTCCATGGATACTATTGTTTTGTGTCGACCAAGTTTCTGTTTAGTATTTTATATATTTAATTTTAGCTAATATTTCATTTTGTATTTCACGACAAAATATTGTAGATGAAAAAAAAATAGTAGAATGCAGATACTGTAATTTTCTTAGGGTTAAAAAAAAACAATTTTTCCCTCAAAACGGTCATTCTATTACTCAAACTTGAGGTGATCTGGTGAACCAGACCGGAACAGAACAACCAATGTAGTACATAATCCTATGGAAGGAGCGAGCTAACTTAGCTAACGTATCAGACATTACATTTTTTCCTCTAGGGACATACATTAAAGAAAAACAACGAAAATTCTCTCTCAATTTCTTGATCTCCTTAAGCTCTGTAGAGAAACCTGGCCACGCTTCCGGATCTTGCAACATAGAAATAAATTCCTTACTATCCGTCCCAAATACTTGGCAGTTCGATAGCTGTAGCATACACTCCATTGCCCAAGTTAGCGCATCTACTTCCGAATGCAGGGGTGAAAGCCGTTGGTGTTGGTTCTTTGCTCCCATCAACTGAGTCTCTCCGTTTGAATTTATCCACGTCCAGCCACAACCACTAAAGAGTGTATTTTGTGTCCATGATCCATCTATTAAACATCTCTCAGAACTAATATCCTGCTCGTGTTGTAAACTGAATGGAGTTTTAAATCCTCTATGGCTCAACTTTAATTGTATGGCGTTATAATTCAAATATAAATATCAATTTTTAGCATGATATTAAATTGACACAGACCCGGTCTTGAATCCAAGCAGAGCAAGTATGTTCAATTTAAAATTTTAGTTAAGAAAATGACCCGTTTTTCAAAAAATATATAAAAAATTGACCTAATTTTTCATTGTTGATTACACCCTTTCAAGTAATTTAAAATCTCAAGGCCTGTCCTGTATTGACATATAAATTAATGAAACCCTTGTTGGTTTTGTTCCCTTTTGAATGTTCTTGTGGGTGATTTGCTTTAATAGATGAAACGGCTGATTGTGGAATGAAACGAAATGGAAGTGATCTTCAACGTATGAACTATGTTCAAACACTTGTGTAGAAGTTACAAAAGATCGTGAGTATCACGACCACAAACAAAGATCTTAAGGCGAAATGCTTTTGTAGAGAACTACCTCTTAGGCTATTATGTTCAACGACGAGCAAATGATTCAAAATTTCAAAGAGATTCAGATAAAAAGGTGAATGTTTTATTTAGAAACTTAGGAAGATTAAAATTGAAAAGAACTTCATGAATCATATTTGACTCGGCACAAAACAAAATAAAAACAAACTTAGATGTTCTTGAAACTTGAGTAGTTGAATAGCTTGTTGTCTACAGGGAGTAGGATGAGGGGCATCCACCAACCATGTAGCTTATGCGGCGAACGGGATGAAACGCGTGACCACCTATTCTTCGGGTGTCCATATTCCTTCACAATCTGGTCCGACGTCACCTCAGCCTTGCTTAATCATTTCCTAACACCGGATTGGGAACATAATCTTCGGTCATTAAGGCATAGTTCAGTCTCGGCCCATGATAAAATCCTTCTCAAAATGTGTCTACAAACTTCCATCTACTACATTTGGCGAGAAAGAAACCGAAGAAGACATGGTCACCAACCGCATACGACAACACAAACTCGCGCCATCATCATCACAACCGTTAGAGATCGTATCATCAGCCTACGGTACCCTTCATCATCACCATTGATCGCCTTGCATCACAGATGGGATACTATACACCTTCCCAACTCATGATCGGACTTCATCACCTCCCCCAAAACATTTCTTATTTTTGTACCAAACATTACAATCATTGTGCTCTGGCTTAACATGTGGTGCTTCCGACGTTGTACTCTTTTTCTCATTACTAGTTTTGTCCCACGGGGTGTTCTAGTAATGGGTTTTAACGAGGCAACTTGGAGCACATCTCGCACCTAAAAGCTTTTCTTTTCCAATTTGCTCAATCATTCTTTTATTTGTATAGCAAACTCTTTTGATTAATAAATTTAACATTTAATATTAAAAATAGCTTGTGGTCTCTTGAAATTCTAGTCCGCTTTGATTTGTTGGTTTAGAATAAACCAAGCTATAGAATCGCATCCTTCAATTTATTGGTTTGAGATCTTGTAATCGGCCCTTTAGTAAAAGTAAAAATCCTCATCTTCATGGTCTTAAATTGTCATGGAGAAGTCCAAGCCATCAGCAAAGTTTGGCTTAGTTCCATCGGGTTTTGGCCAGGTTACATCGGGTTTTGGCCAGATTTCATCGAGCCATGATCGAGCCTTATTGGCTACTGGTCGAGTCTTATCGAGGCTGGATCGAATATTTTGGCCGAGTCTTGTCGAGGCCTAGTCGAGCCCTCTCGAAATTCGTCCACGACGTCTCGAAACTTGGCTGAGTCCTCTCAGAGTTTGGCCGAGCCTTCTCACAGTTTGGTCAGGCCATCTTAAAGCTTGGTCGAGTCTTCTTGATATGTGATCGAGCCATCTTGGAACATGGTTGAGTCTTCTTGATACTTGAACGGGACATCTCAGAACTTGGCCGAGTCTTCTCGATACTTGATCGAGCCATCTCGGAACTTGGCTGAGTTTTCTCGAGTCCGACTTGGTCCACCTTGACTTTTTGACTTTTCCTAAATGACCGATTACAAGATCTCAAACCAAAAAACTTGAAGGATGCGATTTTAAGCTTGGTTTACTCTAAACCAACAAGTCAAAGCGGACTAAAATTACAAGAGACAACCAAACTATTCAACTACTCAAGTTTCAAAAACATCTAAGTAATTTTTCTTTTGTTTTGTGTTGAGTCAAATGTGACTCATGAAGTTCCTTGCTATTTAAAATCTTCTTAAGTTTGTATATAAAAAATTTAACTTTTTATCTAAATCTCTTTGAAATTGTGAATCTTTTGTTCATAGCCTAGGACGTAATTCTCTACATAGGAATTTTGCCTTAAGATTCTTGTTTTTGTGCGTGATACTCACAATCTTTTGGCATTTCTACACAAGTGTTTGAACATTCCATAGTTCATACTCTGAAGATCACTTCCATTCTGTTTCATTCCACAATCCATCTTTTCATCTATTAAAGCAAATCACCCTCAAGATCATTCTAAAGGGGACAAAACAAACAAGGATTTCATTAACTGGTATCAGAGCAAATTAAGGGCTTTTGATTTGTGTGTCTTTTAATCTTTGGGAAAATACTTATATTCTTTTCTTTATATCTTAAAACCACAATAGGGACAACGAGTACATAAAAAAATAATAAACTCATTTTGGCCAAGAAGAAAATCCGCTTCCCATTGGAGAAATTCACCCTTGGGGGTAAAGCCTTTTGCGAACGAAAATATTGAAATCTTTCTATCTTTTTTGGGGGGTAGGGATTTATCTTTTAAAAGGCTTAACTCTTGTTTATTGCTAAGCTACTGGATTCACAAAGTTTGATTCACTATAAACGCTTGAGAGAAACAACAAGAAAGATAGTGAGGCTTCAACTATTTGAACTAACCTTTGTGTGTTTGAGTTTTATAACACGAACACATGATGTAAATCATGAGCCGGATGAGACTCAAAACATTAATTTCAACTAATTACAAATGGAAGTTATGATGGCTGAGATCATGAAGAGGATGGCGGCTAATGCTAATTTTCAAGAGAACACTAACAAATTTTTAGCAGTATTTCACATGCTAGACAAAAAATGCTAGAGACCAGAGAAGAGGCAAGCAGATTGCAACAGGAGAGGATGATGAAAATGACTCTTCTTTGGAAGGAGTATTGATGCTTCTAGACCAACAAGGACAACTTCTCAAACCATGAACAGAAACCACCAACACCGGACACCTAGTCAGACACAAGATGATAGCCTTCGAAATCTCAAGCTCAGAATTCCTGCCTTCAATGGCAAGACTGACTCGGATGCGTATCTAGAATGGGAGAAAAAAATGGATCTAGTCTTTGACTGTCAAAACTTTTCGGAGACTAAGAAGGTAAGGCTTGTTGTTACTGAATTTAATGCATATGCACTCTACTGGTGGGATCAAGTTGTTACAAATAGGACGAGAATGAGTGAGCCACAAGTTGCCTCTTGGTTTGAGCTCAAGACAAGTTTGTCCCAAGACATTACAAAAGGGGTGTACATCAGAAACTAAGGCGACTTACCAAAGGGAGAACAAGTGTTCAAGAGTATTAGCAAGAAATAAAAACCTTGATAATAAAGGTTGATGTGGATGAAGTGTCTGATGCAACTATGACACGGTTTTAGGCTGGCCTCACTTGGGATATTCAAGACCGACTAGAGATGCAAGAGTATGGAGACATCTACGAGCTTCTCCACAAGGCTATCCTCATAGTACAAAAACTCAAGAGGAAATTAATCTGGAACTAAAGGAGCTTACGGCAACAACTTCAGGACATCTAATGCTAAAGAGCATAAGATATTTGTCAAGCCAAGAGGAAACAAAAACTTATCAACGAGATGACAAGAACAAAGCACTAAGGTCTGGAGATGTGAAGTCTTTCAAGTGTCATGGTTTTGGCCATTATGCCCATGAATGTTGATAGACTTAGAATTTATATCATAAAAATATACTGCAGAGACATATTTCTATAGCACAGTAAAAAGGTCGAATCCACAAAGACCAAACAGTACGACTTTCAGTTTTTATATGAAATCAATTTAAGAAAGAAATTAGATATTGTTGTAACATATATAAAAAATAATTAAATAAATGAAGTGGAAATCAATAAATAAAAGCGTCATGTAACAGGCAATCCACAGATAGTCCGACTTAAAAGTCAAGCATGCAAGGATTTTCGTTTGAAAATAGTTCTCAACTCAAAACACAGGAAACTAGATTAATCTCCTCCTTAAGTATTAATTCCTATATTCAAATTACTAAATACAAACTCCCACCATTATTAGATAATTCAAACATGCATCATAATCCAGATTCGATAAATTCATTAACCCCAAAGACAATACTCCCGCAAGCAAAGGCATTTACTCATCTAGATTAGGTCATAATTTTAAACCAAATCCCTTTGTATTTATCAATCTATTACCAAGAATTAGGTGATCGAGCTAATTCATGCATTATGTTCAAGTCTAGACTGAGAACCTAAAAAGTTAAATCCCTTTATGAATAACCCTAACAATCAAACTTGATTTCCCTGGAAAGACCTAAAACCTAACTATGAAACCACTCAGAAATTGCAAAGCAAGAACAATTCATTATCAAAGAAGAGCACATAATTGCAATAGAATAATATAGATATATTAAAGCAAATATAAGAGTTCATAATTTCTTCTCCAAATACAGGGTTCAGAATTCGTCTCTCTGTAAAAATCATAAAGTTGTAAAAGCGTAAAAAGAAAATAATGCTAGCCACAAGGCTTATATAGTTTAGGAAAAAGGAAATAACTAGAAACATAATAGAAGATAGGCTTGAGGACCAAAAGTGCAAAATATAGAAAATATTCATTCTTCTTCGGGTGTAGGGATCCATCGATTTCTTGGTAAATATGCTCGATCTTTCTTCATGTGCCCCCTCCATCTCATCATCCGAAATAATCCAGGAGAAAATGCCCGATCGATCCTTAAAGGGATCGATCTTTCTTCTTACACAGTGGATTTTCTTCGTAATAAGTGCCCGATTGATCTCTTTATTCTGCCACTTAGCCAAATTCTTCTGATTTACTCTGAAATGCATTTTTTGCTCCAAAACAATTTGAACACCTAGAATCCTGAAAATATACCAAATTGCATTGAAAACGCTTGGAATAATGCAGAATAGCATACATAAATGCCTTATGTTTTGCATCAAAACCGAGTAATATCACCTCCCCTAAACTTAGATCTTTACTTGTCCTCAAGTAAAGCAAGATTAAATCCAGAGATGAGGTTTGAAAAGGACCACACATAAATTCACAGAATCTAAGGAACTCCAAATTCAAGTGTTAAAAACTGAAGACACGAATCCTAGAACACCACTACAATTGGACTGTTTACCACCACATAACTAACAACATGCATTCTACTCTAAATATCGATTCAATCAAACTATCAAATCAACACAACCAGATCATTCAATTCATTCAATATAAGTGGTGCATTCTTACTTATGGGGTATCGATCAGTGCGCTCATGTACTTCTTCTATCAAAGTGCCCATACCAAACTGAGCATGTCCATCTTGCCAGTTAGTGAGTTGAATCGTATAAATTCAGCTCGCCAACGTCGTCTTGGACAAATCATATCTTGTTTCGTATTTTTTCGGATTTCCGTTAGATTTATGCGATAAAAACTGTAAAAATTGTTCTTATCATGTTAATCACAAATTAGTCGTATAAACGGTTTTGGTTATCTTAAACACTAAAGTTACCTTATCTATATGATTATTTCCCACGGCTTGCGAAAGAATCGAATAATCTTTTCGTATGAGATTTAATCGTATAAAACGATAATGGCTAACTTAAACATCGACGTTATCTCACCTATACGATTGATATTATCGTTTTGAAAAGTTTCTATCTTATCATCGTACGAAAGGCTAGTTCTTCGATAGGAATCTTAAATATTACCTAAACCGTAAACCGGCCCAACAAGGCCTAAAACATGGTCTCGACATACTTACAATTCTAGACGAGAATCCAGCCCAAGCACAATGACGGTCGTGAATTTTTTCGCAAGCCGTATAGATATGGAAGAAATCCGGAAAGGAATATTTCTGCAGAAGAATCGAAGAAGGAAAAGGAAGACTTCCACACAAGAATCAAAGATGGAAAAGTGAGATGGATCGACCATGAAATCTATATAAGAGAGATGATGAGGAAGAGCACATACACATTCAACTCTCCACACCGAAATACTTAGGGATTTAGATTATTTTTCTGTTCTTACTAGTGAGCTGAAACTCGATAAGGTTTATCAAAGTCTCTATTGTTAGATCTAGGATACTCGCCAATAGTTCTTGCATCCAAAGCTATCACCTGATTGTAACATGCTCATAAGATTCATAATAAGAAACTCTTTTTCCCTATTTGGGTTCTTAAGTTCGTGTTTTTATTACTTATTGTTGTATTCTAATGTTATTTGCGTTTGACTCATAGAAATCCAGGAGCTCTGGGAAAGTTGAATTTATTTGATTTTTTCTTAACTAATGGAAACCAATAGTATTAATTTTAGTTCCCACAATAAACCGTATTTGCTTCAATGGTTAAACAAAGATGGTGAACTGAAGGTCACAGAACAAGTAATGATTCCCATAACCATTGGGAGATACCAAGGTGAGATCATTTGTGATGTTCTTCCCATGGATTCAAGCCATATTCTTGTAGGTAGGCCTTGGCAGTTCGACAAAAAGGTTATTCATGATGCCTATACAAACTGACACTCCTTCACTCATAGAGGCAAAAAGATAGTACTTGCACCCTTATCACCTCAAGAAGTGCATGAGGATCAAATTGATAATAGGTTTTTAAGCCTATTGGGTATCAATCACCCATCGTTGTAGTATAGATGGGTTTTTCAATCCATAATGGGAGTGTACTAAAAAATATGGATGTAATGGATGCTTTAAAGTCAAGCTAAGTGTTAAAAGGGTGGTTGTTGTTAAAAGGTCCTAAGTGCAATGAACATAAAAAACCATAAAGACAGAAAGAAGCATAAAACACTTATATGCAAAACAGAGTAAAAGCAAGAAAGGGTAAAAGGTGCAAGCAATGTAAAGCAGTTCCTGAGGACAAAAGTTAATTGACTAAGGAATCCATCCTGGGTTACCTAAATACCTAACATACCTCATACAATGAGCTAATCCCTAGACAGTAGCTACACATACAATCAATTCCAATTCCTTGGCAACCAATCTAAAGAAAAGCAATCACATACTCAACTACCGTCATAGACGGTGACTACCTAGCAGGCATTAACAACTACTACTCTAGTCAATAAGTTTCCCAACATCTATTAACAGAGAAGGGGAAACGAATCTCTGAAACCACCTTGGCCCGATCACCTTCAATGATTCACCTTCCAGTGTTGAAGGGCCTATGGCGGGTCTTCGAATCCCTTCTGGGTAGAAGTACAATAAGCATTAAGCTAAGGTGGAACAGAAGGGATCTAAGAACAAACAACTTAGGTACTAAGGCAAACCCATAACATCAACCCTAGTATACCCCCATCCTCAGGAACTTAGTGAACTACTCACTACTCATGGGAGTAGAAGTAGATGAAACAGAAAACATAACCTTAAAGCTAAACATGCAGATCTGGGAAAAACATATGAAGAACAGCAAGAACATAAACCCCAAAATGAAGAACAACAATAAAACAGTAAACTAAACAAGAGATTAAAATAAAACGTAAATCAACAAGAACCAGATATACAACAGTGTAGAGCTAAGCAAGAAAGCTAAAGAAAAACAGAAAATCAAGAAAATCAAGAACAAAACTAAATAAATGAAAAACCTAAGACAAAACCTAAAAAGGAAAGAAAAACTAAAAATTTGTGCAAATGGGGGCGAATTAGGGCTTTTATAGTGTTAGGAGAAAAGCCCTAATTCGCACTAAAGACAAAATGCTAATCATTGTCTTGGATCTTGGGCCTTGGTTCAGGTGGTATCCGGATTTCAGTTGGACGGGTCGGAGCATGTTTGACTTCAAGTTGGTAAGTGCGTGATCGATCCGAGATGAAGATGCTAGCATGAGATCGATCCAGCTGAGATGCTTCCAAGGTGTGTATGAGGTTGCGATCGATCCCGGCATTGAGTTCCTGAGATCGATCCAGACATTAGTGAGATCGATCTTCCCTGTTTTCTTCTTAGTCCTGCTTCAACTTTATGCACTTCCTTAGCTTCATCTGAGACTTCACAAACTTCGTTGAATGAGAGAGAGGGGGATCGATCATGGTTTGAGATAGGATCGATCTGAGGTGTGTTGGGATCGATCCTGGTAAGTATTGGGATCGATCCTGCAAGTGCTGAGTTGGGATCGATCCTGCAAGTGCTGAGATCAATCCTGCATGTGCTGAGATCAATCTTGCATGTATTGAGTTGGGATCGATCCTGCCTTGATGCTGCTCCATTCAATGTTACGTGCTGCTTTTCTGAAATCTCACAAACTATTCCCGAAAACTCTTGAAAGTCCTGAAAAATTTCCAAAATGCGTACATATGCAAATTCTAATGCAAAAGTCCTAAATATCATAAACTTTCTAAAATGAACTATAAATGTGATGTATGCACGCTTTTAGACCTCCGAATTGATGCTAATTGATATGTAAAATCCATGAAAATTTAGAGTCATCAACTCCCCCAAACTAAATCTTTTCTTGCCCTCAAGCCAGTAATTCAGAATTCTGGGAGTGAGGTTTGAAAGTGGGAACTCAGAACCAAAACATGCTGCAAACACATGTAATGTTAATGTCCTGGTTACTAGTTCTAGAATGCAATCCTAAGTTCATCCTACTTAAAAACTTTAGCTATACTCATCAAAGTTCATCACAGACCAATTCCAACTTCCACAATACATTCAAATTCGTTTGTCCCTTTAACATCCATTAATCAGGAACCATGGAACAAGTCATGTGCCTTCAATGAACTCATTTGGTTAAAGACAAATTAAGGAGTAAAGATGACCCCTTTATGCAGTGGTTAGTAATTCAGAACAAGGGTTCTCTCAAAAATGGAATGAGCTTTAGCAGAAGGCTAAAGGTAAGAACACTT